>JAVFBZ010039238.1:0-10707 GCA_032466195.1 Katharina tunicata
TAAGCTTAAATTTGTTACATGTGAATTGAATGAATCGTCAAAGTAATAAGATGATCTACTGTTAAACAGATCCCAATGTTGAACCTCAGAGTCAGCATTGTCAGTTAAATAATTATTGCCCTGGGGTACGTTTAATTCTAAAGGATTAAAACACCTTCTTTCTAGGTCCTCTTACCTGTAGCACAAATCGTTCTCATTTAAATTATCTATTTCATCTTCATTATGAAACGGTAGTTTATGAAACATTAATGTATAAGTAAATAAATCGTTTTGATGACATACCGGTACTAAGTTTAATATACACCAAGCCCGATTACCAAGCGACGCAGTGCACAAAAGAAGTGTGAAGAGATGCATGCTTTTCTCCACGGGTGTTACGACAAGCTCGGACATCAGACTGACAACAGAACAAGCAGTAACATATATAACAGTTACATAAGCAGTTTGGAGAGCACAGGTGTGTACAAATTCACACATATAAAACGTTTATTCCAAATACACTGTAACATTGAATAGCGTGGATAAATTATTACATAAATAGGCCTACTGACAGGTAGGGATTAGGGATTACCAAGCAAGTAAAACAGTAAACTTGTAAATTTGTTGTGGAAAGGTAGCAAAGGCAAGATTAACGTGTTGCATTGAAAAAAAAAATACAGTGTAAACATAACAAAATTTCAATGTCAACTCACCCAAGTCCGTACATCAAAAACCAAATCAAAATGAACTGAATAGCAATACAAATTCTAAATACATATAAAACTTAAAAATTGTAGATATGTCAAGTTTAGGATGTAATAATTAAAGCTACGTAAGCTATAAATAGAGCAATCTTTAAAAATATCACAATAACATTTTTATTTATTTATTAAAAGTTATATTGTGTGACAACACCGATCCTCTTGAGGTACTTGATGATAACATCACCAGCAATGCTGTCAATAACGTCTTTCATAGAGGTGACTGTGTTGTTGCCTGGTACAAAGTCCACAGTCAGCCAATATGTGTTTGATGTCGTATATATGCAGTCACAAATTACACACTTTGGTGCCTGTTCATCTGTGTCTAGGAGATGCTTTTTCGTGAGGTGACTGTGGCCTATACGGCATTGCTTGATCTTTTCGAGACATTCCATGGGAGTAAGATTATTGTGCTATAGTAGGGTGTACGTCATGTTTGTTACGGATTTCTATGTCCCATACACCCTGTCTTAGTTAAGCTATGCATTTGGTTATATTGGGTTTAATATCTTTATAGTATGCTTATGCTTGAGAATTGGGCTTGGTAATGACTTTTTTGCTTCCCTGTCTACAACTGTGTTTCCAGGGATACCCAAATGACTGGGTATCCAGCAGAAGAGATTGATTGATTGATTGATAGGTGTCTAACGCCACATTCAGCGTTATTTCAGCTACACTGTGGAGTGAACATTTTACATTTTACTATTTAAGATATTCAGATTCATCTTTCCCAATGTCCAATTCTCCACGGCCGTACATCAAAAAGAGAAATAAAGTGAACTGAATAGGACAGACAACAGTGATAAAAAAATTAAATAGGCATTTAAACATAACAAAAATTTTCAGAATTAAAGATTGTAAATATGTTCAAGTTTTTAAAATTATAGCTATGTTAGCTATAGATTGGGCGATCTAAAAATATCACAATACAATTTTTTTATTTAATTAAAAGTTATATTTTGTGATACACACCGACCCTCTTCAGATGGCTGGGGTATCCAGCAGAAGAGAATTTATGCTCCACTGGCTCCCTATCTTCAGTCTTCGATCCATCGGTAGATGAAGGAATGGTTCTCGTAGCCATCCCTTATCTCACCAAATTTCTGCAGAAAAAGAAGCAAACAAGTTTCCGATTTCTTCTGATCGCGTAGATCAAAAAAAAGCTTAGGTCGTGGAAAAAGCCAAAGGGGAGACGATGGAAATTTCACAGGTGATATAGCTTCTAGGAAGATTCCAGCACCTGTCAGATGTGGTCTAATGCGAAGGCCAAAGGGAGGAATCTTCCTGGGGCTCCGATCAAACCAGTCTGCAAATGCTGGATCAAAACCACAGTTGTAGGCAGGGTTACCAGGGTAAGCTTTTCATTTTGTAGCATATTGGAGACCAAGTTTAATCCTTCGGGGGTATAAGGATGGCTCGTTGGCTTCTATATACAGGCTCTCGACAGGTGAAGTTCGAAACGCTCCAAGGCTCAGAGGCAGACCCTGAGGGTGTATTGGGTAAAGCATTTTTATATAGCTGTCACGAGTTGAGTCGTAGACTATGCAGCCATAGTCCAGCTTGGAGCGAACCAGAGAACGATATAGATTTAAAAGTATCGATCGGTCAGCATCCTAATCGGTGCTTGACACAACCTTAATAATGTCGAGAGCCTTTGTACATTAAGCTTGAAGAGCATTAATGTGGGGGATAAATGACAACTAACTATCAAACATAAGCCCCGAAAACTTGGTCTCCTTAACTATATCAATGGGTTTTCCATAGAGCTTAAGTTCTGCATCGGGATGCAGTTTCCTTTTATTACAGAAGTGTATCCCGACGGTCTTTGATGTTGAAAACCTTAACCCATTTTCTGTAACCCATTTCTCAGAAATGTTCAGACTTAACTGGATTTGTCTTTCTATATTATTCATATTTTTAGCTCCGTAGCAGATTAGACGGTCATCTACATACAGAGAGTCCTCAACACCCTGGCTGAGAACTCCAGCTAAGCTATTGATTTTTATACTACATAGAGGTGAAAGTATACTGCCCTGTGGTACCCCCATCTCCTGTTCGTGAGAATCAGAGAGCGTGGAACCCACTTTTACCTTAAAATGTCTATCCTTTAAAAATTCTGATAAAAATATAGGTAACAGGCCTCTCAGTCCAATGTCTGAAAGGTCTTTAAAAAATCCATGTTTCCATGTTGTTTTGTTAGAAAACATTAAGTTGTTAGTAAACAATAACGGTTGGCGTTATAATTTCTCCTTGATGCTGGTGATTAATAGTTTTACAGTAAGGTTTCTGCTAAAACATTTCCGAACCAGTTTCTAAGATAACATAGTTCAATAAGTAGTTGAAGGGAGAGAACTGGAGGGGTTTGTAAAAAGAGAAATCAACCAGTGCTTATCTTAGCCATTTTGACCAGCTCTAGTCGAGCGATATTAAATTGAATTGGCAGTTAGTGTTTAAGACACTGAACATATGAGACGTTCGGAGCTTTGAATTAAAAGAAGGTATTTTCATAAGTACAGTGAATTATATAATCTAATGTCAGTTATTGAGCGATTCAAAATGTTACAGAGAATCTCTATTATCCGTCATCACAGTCTTTTTACCAATACAGATTAAGGAAGGCAAATTGATAGCCATTCGAGAGAGGGAGTGGTCTTAGTGTCCATTTACTGTTTGGCGATTCTGTGCGTGACTCCAGAATGATACCAGAATGGGCCCAAGCCTTCAAAGTTTGCTGGCCTAATTTATGTTCCACGAGAACAATGTGCCAAAAATGTAAATACTTATTTCTGTTGATCAAGGTATTTAACACTATTCTGTAATGGAATCATTTGGGCTTGCCTTTTCTGTTCTGTCTTTTTACGGCTTGCTTTACCCACAAAAACGACAGCGACCCAGCTCAGTGGACGTGGGAAAGTAACAGCTTAGGATAATAGTAACAACATAGACGCAATCCTACCACAGGCCGTCCAATACCATATGTAGATTAAAATATGTAGAATGTATGCAACAAGACACCACAGGGCAAATCGGCTTCGTGATGCCATGTATTCAAGGTGCTATAAGAAACCGGAATATCATGTCAGCTCCAAAGTTCGCACGGATGACATTGGTCAATGTTGCTTTCTGTTGAGCCAAATTTGGTAGTTTTATGATTTTTAACATTTCTGTCGGTGATTTACTTTGTACATCTGTTTTGTTGACACGGCCAGTGTAGTGAAATGTAAATACCATAAGTCTGGTGTCGACAAACTCTATTTACTCTATTTTCTAGCTTGGGAATAGGTTATTATCGTCTTAATGTACAGCTTATTACATTAACAATATGTGTTTGGTTTGTACAAAAGCAAATATTTCCGGGACTCTTATCTGACCAATAGCGTGTGCATGTAGTCTCTGTTAAAATGACAATAGGTATAGACCTTCTAAAAAAAAACAGTTGACGAATATTTCAGTTGGTATTATCTAGGTAACGAACATTTATCATGACAACAAGCGACCCAATAACAACGGTCACGGCGTTACAATAACACGGTGACAATTGTAAAGCATCTGCATTTATTTTTTATTATTCTATAAGTGGTGTTGTAGGTTTCTGACTGTTTAAGCAAACACATTCAACACTGGAGATTTTTTCTAACGTGTTAATGCCGTTTGTGATTAACGTATGGCATGTTTCTGCTCGTTATGACATTGTTGGCGTAACTATGGAGATTGGCCACTCAAGGACGTTTGCATTACTATTTAAACAACATAAACTCTTTATATAAAATTAGACAAAAGATTTTGAGATAGTTAGGCCTGCTGTATTTTTCACAACAGTTTCAGACCTTTTGTGCTGATTACAGTTGTGTTTTTGAAACATGTAGCTTAGTGGACTCTCCATCGACTGCCCATATTGTCTCGTTTGGTCAGGACGTTGCTCTATGAAACTTGAACGACGGTATTAACCTTTCTAGTTTACATCCGCGATGTTGCTTATGGGATGCGGGGAGAAGGTTCCGTCTTAATAACGACAGACTACAGGATGATTCGAATAGGCCTATTCGCACTACTCTTTGGTAAGTTACATACTAAAATGCCGGATATGGATTCCCACTGATTCCTTATACTGCTGTTCAAAGTATTGTTTTAAAGAGATTGGGAATGGAAGGTGGTTCCATCTGTAGTTTAAGTGTGTACTCGCGCCCATCAACAATAGATTCTAGGTAATCTAATTAAATAATCAAGATTAAAATTTGTACGATGAAGGCGTATATTGTAATAATCGACAGCTACATGGCGTATGTCTTTGTTCATATGATGACAGCAATATTGAATTGTTCTATCCCTTATGTTAAGATATGTCATTTGAAAACAATGTTTTAATGGTTACTTCCCGGCACACTGCCCCATGTTAACACATTTTCACAGCCAGAATAGACTCAAACCGTCAAGTAGCAGACCATACAAGCTACCTGTCAAATATTGCCTATATGTAGAACATTTGCACAAACGCACATGCATACACACACAAACAAAACCCCACAAAAAACAACAACATAAAAAAAAATTAATAGAAAAAGCACCGCATCTTTTGACAGTCCTGTTTATCTGAAAGGAGACTTTCCCTGCCGACAGAATGAACATGAAACCGGACAGAATTATAGTCCCACTGTGTGTTTGTGTCTGTGGGTTTCCATTAAACAGTCACACTGGTTTACAGGCTAACTAAAGTGACTTTTGTATTGCTAGGTTTGGTCTCTGGAAGTAAAAGAGCTGATGTCCGTTTGAGGGAGGATTTGTATGAGAATTACAGCTCTTACATCAGGCCAGTTCACCACAGTGACAGTGTGATTACCGTACAGACAAGCTTTGATCTGAGGACGGTACAGGAATTGGTAAAATTACTCTCTGATCGGGTTCGCCAGTGGATAAATAATTATTGAAATAGTAGCTGGTAAAATATCGTTACTATTAAAATCGCTTAATCCACCTCAAACGATCACCAAATGCCGCCAACTTTTAACAAAAGTTTCAGTGTAACACCTAAGAATGCCAAACACTAACCTGATCAGTTTGTTTGTTTGATTGGGGTTAAACAGCGTATTTAATGTTATTTCACCCATATGACGGCGTGCCAGCCCAATGGGTCGAGCAAAACACCTTTAACAACACTGACAACGGACAAATGAACACGGCACATGTTCCGTAAAAAACAAACAACAACAACAGCAACAAAGACCGGACACCAGAGACAAATCGAAAATAGAAACTCACACCCTACCTACCACAAATAATAAGAGACATTAGAAAAAATGAGCATTATTTACTTTCGCGTTAAATTATTTAAAAAAATCCATAGTATTATCAATTATCAAATACTGCTGTATTTCTCACACTCCTTGAACGCAGCGGACGTTTAATTAAGTTAAATATAGGACAAATGCGGAGTAATAATTGATTTTTTCTCTTTGTAAATTAATTTTCACATGTTTTAGCGATGTTTTTTTTGTCGGTTTAAACTTTATCACATTTTGTCAGTTTTTTTTCTGAAATGACTTTACTTTAGCTTATAACATTGGATATGTACACATAATTTTCTAATAAACAGATAACCCTTTGTGATATTTTGTAAAACGGAGATAATATTATTTATTTTTTTGGATAAAAAACCGTTCTCTTGTCAGTCTATAATTAAAATATCAAGAGAACCAGGAAACCTGCCTCAGGTTTGTGATTTTGAAATTAAACAAATCTATTTCATTTTAAATTGTCTTGTTCGGTCACATTAGGTCATTCATTTTAATGGAAAGCGATTTTCACCTTCTAAATACAGTTAAAATTATTTCGTTGAAAGTAATGTCACGAGTGATGTATGACACAATAATCAACAGGTCTGGGGTTGAAGTATGAGATGTGTAACGTGAGAATGTCACTTTAATCAGTAGTCTTTTTTGCGTAGTATTCAAGGAAGGTTTCATGTATGAGTTGGAAATACTTACAGTCGCAAGGCACTTTAATGATAAGCCGCGGTTCCACGGCCCAAAATTGACGGGTCTGTGTCGGCTTTGATCCGGATTAGATTTAGGTTTGCGTTTGCATGGCAGAAAAAAGGTGGATTAAATCTGATCTGGATTAGAATAGTCCGCTTTGTTGACCCACCAAAGTTGATGGGTAAACACTAATCCGCCTCAGTTTAGTTCGCCTAGAGGTGGCGTTCTTGGAATGTCGTGACGTTTTCTTGGAATGCCGTGACGTTTTTCCATTGTGTCGCCACTCGCTCACGCTTTCTGGCAGGGCTGTCAATAGTGCCGTGTAACTGCAAACTAACATTAATTGGCGAACTAAAAAAAGCCAGCTCTGGTGCTGATCACAGTCGGCTCCTTTGTGTTCAACTTTTCGATGCCCGGGTAACCACGGCTATAATCTCCACTCCCTTCTCTCCATCAGCCAAAAAATCATGGAACCGCCTCTAGGCAGTTAGAATCGTTGTGTTTTTACTTCAGTGTTACTTTGGTCATTTTCTTGATGATAAAATTTGTTGATAAAATAAAAACACATTTTGTGCTTATTATTGGGCAGTGATAACAAAAGTCATACTTCAAGATGTGAAACATTTCCTTTCTACAGGACGAACGAAATCAGAAGTTGGTAACATCCGGTTGGTTTACCTTTGTAAGTATTAGACACTGATTAGATTAGCATAGAAAACCATGCTAAATATCCCGAAATAAGTACGGATACTCTAAAATAAGTTTTGGTTTAAGCATAAGTATAACAGTCCTAACTTCAGTTAACTGGTCTAAAAAAAAAATTGATGATCAGCATCAATTTTGTAAAGTCATATTTTGATGCTATATTTCATAGAATCGATTTCCGTTAAAAACCGCAAGATAGATCTCTGAGGCCTATGATTTTGGGGTTCAAAGATTTCACTAGAAATTGATTGTAAGATAATCTGGACTTCGAAATATATCCCAAACTTTGTGTCTTATTTGAGACTTTTGTTTATAAATAAATACCAATCCTGGGCCGAGGTTATAAAAACTTGAGTATACCCAAGTCGTTGTCTGTGCTCAATCTCTTGAGATCGTACTCCCCTGAGTTGCACTCCAAATTTGTGGTTATAAAACGCGTTGAGCACGCAATCAGCTGAGTAAAAAATCAAGGCAGATTTCAGCCGCTTTTGTGTAGGAGGTAGAAAGACGTTCCTTCGTTTTTGTCGACTTCTTCGTAAGCATTTTTAAATATGACGGAAAACAAGTTTGACTCAAAATAAAGAGCTGGTTTTCAAAATCGAATTGAAAAAGGTAGGTTAAAACGCATTTAAACCCATCAAAAGCCTTATTCAACTACATTTTATCGATGAGTACGGTGTTGAGCATAGTAGGTACCATGAAAAAATTAACGTTTTCGTACTCCGTTGAGCACGGTAAGCGTACTTAACTTTTCTTGTAACTTTAAATTTAGAGCATGGTTCCGGAGACGACTCAGTTGAGCACGGACTCAAGGACTTTTATAACCTCGGCCCCCTGTGTACGAGGATATCTCGCGTGATACTCTGCTCCCTAAACGCGTACCTTCTTACAATTAGTATTACTTAGGTAAAATGTACGAGTTTGATGGCAGGGTACAAGACTACTTCAAAATGTCCCGACGAGGCCCAAGAGACGTATCTTGCAGGACATATGGGATCTGGGGTGATCTGATTTAAAGCTGGTCCGTGGACAGCAGCTTCAATTAATTTTAACACAATATAAGAGAACCTCCAAAATAGCGTTGATATTAACGAGATGGGACTTCCAGAATATAAGACATTGTTGATTAGAACTGCCTGATATCAATTTAAAAACCTTCAACATTTTACGTAAAAAAGCCTATCACATGTTGCATCAGTTTCAGTAGAAACATGAGCATTCAGTAGAAACATGGCTGGCTTTCCCCAGTTGCACCGAGTCACAAGATCTTGGAACAGCCAGACACTGAGTGTATTATGTCGTGAACCAGTTGCAGTCATCAGCAGGAATTCAGTTGCAAGGTCGATCTACTCTTAAGAAGCATTTAGTATCGCTTAATTAATGAATTAGTATTCGATCTTAGTAAAAAGGGCTCTGCACCTGAATGTGGTACAACGATATTAAAGTATTCTCTCTTTCAAACTGAATTGTGGCAGGAATGGACAGACGCTTTTCTACACTGGCAGCCATCCGATTATTCTAACATTACCTTCTTCTCCGCGGATGATACATGGAAGCCGGACGTTGTTATGTTTAACGGGTAAGTTACAGTAACATTTTGGTCACCGGTCTGCAATCAGTTATACTTGCCTTGTAACCTATGCTGTTTTACTTCCGGTAAATACCCTACTTGTGTGATAAGTCATTTATAGTTGTACTGAGGCCTTGTGTTCACGTCACACAATGAGTTATTTCATCGTACTATATATAACTGTGGATCGGAAAGCAGAGCAACTCAGTTTATTTCAAAGTAAAAGCTTTTGTAATTCGGATGGCATTGATTGGCTCTGAGAATAAATTATGAAACCATCGCCAGTCAAGATGGTTGGATCAATGCTCCAAAAGGATGTGACAATATTGAGTTTTATACCTTTTGATTGAAATCGTGAAATGATGAACAGTGTTTTGAACTGCTCAGTCGAGACTGTCCAACAGGAGGGTGTGCATTGGACGGCTAAACCCCCATCCTATATATTAATTAGTTTCATTCTGCTTGTCGGCAATGGGGGAAAAGGAAAGTTTCCGATGGATGTGGCGATCAATTTTACGAAGTCTCGTCCTGGTTTCCCACCAAACACGCAAGGTCGTAAAATATACGAACCTTTACTTGTACAAATAAATTTTAAAAAGTGTTCACGGTATTTAACACAGATAGGCTACTATTGTATCATCTCCATCTTAAGTATCACAGGGTGGAAACTAGGAATGGTGCTCAAAATATCCGAAGATCAAAGCACTATAGCATGATAAAATTACGATATGTATACTATACATTTTATGTACGTGATATTTATATTTTTGTATTTTATATTTTTTATTCGTCAAATGCAACAGTACACTCTCTGCAGAAATTGATCCAATTTTCACCAATACCGTTGGCATATTTTGTTACATTTAATACATTTAGCTTTTAATAATCCAAGCATCTATAATAGTAATAAAAACAACAATAATAGTAATAATAATAATAATGATAATAATTAATTGTAATAGTAATATTAAAGTCTATAGCGACTACTGTTTGGAAGAGATAAAAAATAATATATTTTTGCAGTCTATCAAAAATTGAGAAAAAGTCCATTAGATATGTTTATGTCTAATTAGACATGAGACATGCTTGAGAACGATGTCAGTATAGACATTGAAACGTTGCGAGAAAAAAATTGAGCAGTTGCAATCCATATAGTCTTCTGTCTTATTAACTTTTCAACTTCTAAATGCCACTCAAAGATGTAAGATATTTTTACTTGATAGTAGAATTAAATACAAATAGCCGTTTTGACAATATAACAGTATGTGATTGTTGTGGTCTATATGAGTTTTGATTGCAGAGACACAACAAACATATTTCTATTATATCCGTAAATTATAAGTAATTTTCCCTTATCTCTTCACAGATACCGTGAATTCGTGGACTTCAGAAGCACTCCGTTTAACTCGATGGTAGATGCAAACGGCTCAGTCATGTGGTCACCCGCTATGACCTTTGACACGCACTGTGATGTTGATGTAACGTTCTATCCCTTTGACAAACAGTTCTGCTCGCTGGATATTATCATTTGGACAGAAACAGAAGAGAACGTCAAACTTGTCAGTTCTAAAGATAAAATAAATCTGGGGACCTATGTTCAAAATGGCGAATGGAACTTGGACACAACTTCTGTGAACAGTCTCCCTATGAGGAATTTAGAATGTTGCGAGGGTAACTTCTCTCTCTTGACTTTCAATCTGACCCTTAGTCGTCGGCGCCA
>JAVFBZ010039249.1:0-10707 GCA_032466195.1 Katharina tunicata
ACCAATGTGAAGTCTTCTTGGTAGTCAAATGCCTATAAATATTGGAATCACCAATGTGAAGTCTTCTTGGTAGTCAAATGCCTATAAATATTAGAATCACCAATGTGAAGTCTTCTTGGTAGTCAAATGCCTATAAATACTGGAATCACCAATGTGAAGTCTTCTTGGTAGTCAAATGCTGTAAATATTGAAATGATATCAATGATTATAACCTGAATTATGTTCTTACTAGTGGAGTTAAACCCTCGCTATTGGATATTACTGACTGGTGTGGATACCTGGGGCCGGTTGCTAAAAGTTTTGTTCGATAACGTTGTGTCGCAAAGAAAGTAATGTCACGCCATAATAGAAGTTCACTGTTACTCAACGTCATCTTACTGGTCTTTAAGTTAACAGAGCTTTGAGCAATCTGACCCAGTTAACCATGGTCACAGCCCAGTTAGGTTCAGCCTCTGTAAAGTGTTCTCAGTTGATTGTGGTTACTTTTGTGTAATACGTGTTTTAATCTTGTGTTACAGGAGAGTAAAGGTGAAAGGTGTGAGCGCAGAAAGGAAACACAAACTGGCTGACAACCTGCTCTATGCTCAGTTTAACAGAGACATCAATGAGGTACAGTATACAATTGTATCATCATTTAGCTGAATAAGTCAAATTTTCTATGAGATTTTGAGAGATATTTTGTGTTAAAGTATAGTGATGCCAAATCCAGTCAAAAGGGGAATTTAAAGTTTAAATGTTATGTAAGTTTGACACATCAAACTCTGTCACTGCTTTTGCGCTGATTGTGAATGTTGACATGCCCTTTAGTTTTGTTTAAACCGAATATAGCGTCTATTTAATCAGTTATAATTATCAGAAAAGGGTATTAACATGCACATTTACTCTGAAAAACAGTGGAGAAAAGAAACAACAATGATTGACGTTTAAAATCATTATTATATTCATATTAAACAAACAAACACATTCAGGTTTGTTTTTTATGCTCATCAAAGAAATCCATTCGAAATAAGATAGTCTGTCCACTGGAACTGGTGTGTGGCTAACCCTATGCATGGGTGTGTAAACCCCAAAAAATGTACTGGAAGCCTAAGTTTGAAATATTAAACATTAAATATGATTCCCTGCTTAATGTTTTAGACTGAAGGGTGGATTGATGACAAGCTAAAAGTGGCAAATGAGGATAATTTTGCTGATGTGACTGACTTGTACGATAAAATGAAGAAGTTACAAAAACACCAGGCCTTTGAATCAGAAATTAAAGCTAATGAAGGGCGACTTGATAAAACGAAACAGGTAATCATTGTTTAACAGTATTACATTGTATTGACTAACCTCTAAATTATGAAATGGTTTTTAGTTATTATGCCTTGAAGATATATATACGGCAGAATAGAGTTTGTGTTGTCTTTCTTTGTCAATTGATGTGAATTTACTGGTTTTTTATGTGTTAGGTAATAACTTAATCATAAATACTTTTACCATTCTTAACACTATCTTGTATAGTTTGGGCTTGTATTTATATTGGATATATATTTTCCAGCCCACTTTTACTAAAGGCAGTATATTTTAAACTTACATTAATGCTGTCATACTTAGCACTGGAGGAAACTTATCTTCCAAATGGGCTGATATATTTAATTTGTATATGTGTGTTTGTAGGCTGGAGAGTTATTAATGAAAAGAAAACACCCAGCCTCTCAAGATATCAAACAATGTCTGACAAGACTGACTCAGAAGTGGAATGAGTTGTTAAAGGCTTCAACTAACAGAGGTCGAGGACTGGAGGAGGCCAGAGACATCCTTGAGTTCAATGAACAAGTCGACAAAGTAGAAATGTGGATGAGAGATAAGGTGACTACGTTGTTTTGTTCACCTTGATGTTTCTTTATAAACAAAAATTCTGTTCAAATCTGAATATGTGTTCAACCCTAAAATACTGATCAAGCTACGCTGATAGCTTTGGTGCTTTCTAAAATTAAATTGTTAAGTGAAAAAGTTGGAGTAAAGTACAGGTTATATCTACATTTTGTTGTTTTACAATTAACAACATCTTATTATCAGACCTGATGTCTATTTATGTTCATACGTGAAAATGTCATGATTCTCTTCTTTCAACAGTGGTGTAATATTTTTTTATAAGTATGTATGTATGAACTTTTATTTATCATAACTATGTCACACTAGCATAGTATATATCTCTACATATGTAATTTTTACACCGAACTATGTTGTTTAAATACTGTGATATTTAACATGCACTACAATGGTAATAATGCTGATTGTATACCAATATTATAAAATGCAGCGAAGAACTTGTGACTGTAGAGGAAAGGTTTAAAAACAACTTAATTCAAATTTATTTTTTTTTGTGCAGGAAATTTTGGTTAGCGCTGGTGATTTGGGCAGAGATTATGAACATTGTATGGAACTTCAGAAGAAAGTAAACAACCAGGAATCTGCGGTAAGTTTATTATTCAAGATGCCCAGTATAGAGCATTTAAACTAAAATAGAAAATGAAGAGGGGAGAAATTTATAAAGCAGAAAGATAGAGATAATGGTAAGAAACTAATGATTATTATTATACTTATATTCAAATGTAGAAACACCTGGCTCCTTGAAATATAAATTGTAGCAAAAACATGACAGGTTTGAACTACAGCAAATTATATTTATGTTTTTTAAATTCTCAACTTCCATTGATTTATAAAGTGAAATATTGCATATTTTTTCTGACTTTCTCAGAAGGAGCTGTATTCTGTAAGTTAACTTATCCCTGACTTTCCTTGGTTTAACTTGTCTGTGTTTGTGATTGTTTTAATTTTGGTGTGGTTTGTGCTTTATGCTGTCATTAATTCAAACAAGTCCATATATATGGCCTATTAAAATGTAGTCTTTCTTTTTTTTCTCTCTAAATGAACTGATCAAGGCTTTCACCTCATGGCACTGATATATCTACTTCCTTAATAAATACAAAAACTGAACACAGCGTGTAATATTTATTAAATATGAGTATAAATACAAGTTATGACCGCGACCCTAATTGTCAGCCCCTTGCCTTATCACCCACCTTCCAGCCTCTGGGCACACATTGTTTCCTAAGCTTCTTGGATAACCCTCTAAAGAAAAGCATATCTTCCAACAAAAAAATATTTCTTTATTGACTTTCAGTTTGAAAAGTTGTTTGCGTGTAAATGTAACAAAACAGATCAGGCGCTTAGTATTTTTATTTGTTTGAATAAAGTGTATGTGTCTATTTGTGTCAGCAACAAGTAAAAACATTTGTGTTCTGGGTTCAAATCTTATTGTTTGTTTTGTGTCTTTGTATTTTGTAATCAATTAGGATTGCAAGCAAATTGTTTTTTAAGGTGATGGTCAGTGTTTAATGTTTTTAATTACACTAATAGGCAAATAGCTGCTGACAATTGAGAAAATTTTGTCTTAAAAAAAAAATTTTCATCATTTTTATATTATAATTCTGTGGAGTTTTCTTTCATTTATTATTGTAACATTTACATCTTTGACATTAAATTGTTTTTGTTAAAACAAAATATTATAATTATCAGGGAATCACTGTTGATGAAAAGAGAATAAAATCTATCAACGACCTTGCTGACAAACTGATAACTCAAGGTCGTTCAGATACACGAGCAGTCAAAGAACGAAGAAGTGGACTAAATCAGAAGTAAGTACTCTTTATTTTTATTATTCAATTACTTACACCTGATAACCAAACAATGTAAATTAGGTTTTGTGATTAATGAAACAGGCTAGTACAGACTGCAGTTTAAAAAAATTGTAACAAATCATGTGATCAAGTTTGATTATGTAATTTAATAATTTATTTAATTTATATTGACCTGTTTTATTTGCTCAGGTGGAAGGATTTACAAGGAGCCCTGAGTACCTACAAGAACAAACTAACTGCTGCTCTAGAGATCCATGCCTTCAACAGAGACGTGGATGACCTGAATGACAGAATCACCGAAAAGGTGAGACATACATATCAACAGTTACTTTTATTGTCAACAGCTCGTTCAGATAGCTTCCTGTTTGCTATTACTCTCCAAGATGTGGAGCATCAGGAAGCCAATTTGATGTCAGACTCTACATCATACATGTAGATAGCTTCCTGTTTGCTATTACTCTCCAAGATGTGGGGCATCAGGAAGCCAATTTGATGTCAGACTCTACACCATACATGGAGATAGCTTCCTGTTTGCTATTACTCTACAAGATGTGGGGCATCAGGAAGCCAATTTGATGTCAGACTCTACATCATACATGGAGATAGCTTCCTGTTTGCTATTACTCTCCAAGATGTGGGGCATCAGGAAGCCAATGTGTTGTGATGTGAAGTTCTACATCTTGTGCTTGTTCTTTAAATCGAGAAATGCTATTAGCTTGAGGCTGATCATATGAGTAAAATAACCTCAAGCATGCACCCACTGATCATAAAACTTATGATTATTGGAGTTTTTCTAACTTAAGATTCTTATTTTGAAGGCTAACCTGCTGTCTACTGATGACCTGGGTAAAGACTTGTCAGGTGTCCAGGCTCTTCAAAGAAAACAAGAGGAGATAGAGAGAGATATGACAGCTTTACAAAACCAGCTAGAGGTAACACATTTTTTTTACAGGTACATTTCTTCGATAACTCTGGCTATAACTCCAGGTAGAAGGAAATAAGTCAGGGGAAAGTACAGAAAAACTCATTTTATTCATTTAATTGCTTTTAGTTAAATGATGTATTTCATAAATTAAAAAAAGATATATATGTACAAACATGGAAAGTTTTACGTCAAACACATTAACTACTTAGTGTCTCAAACTACATAGTCTCTCATTTTACATTGTCATTTATTTTATTGTTGCAGAAAATTGAGACCCAAGCAGGCAAATTGTGTAGGAAATTCCCTGACTTGAAGGATTCTATCACCAGTAAACAACAGGAGGTGGAAAACAACTGGGAGAAGCTGGAGGAACTATCAGATGCTAGGTATGACAATAATTGGAATTTTGATTTTGTTCATTGTACCATGTTGGTTCAGATTTTTTTTATTTTGATTTCTCATGTAATTGTGATATTGTCTCTTACCTCCAATTCATAAATCAATTACTTTTTTTTAACACTTTTTCTATTTCTTGAACAGAAAAAAGACTTTAGCAGCTTCATATCAGTCTCATAAGTTCCAGTCAGATGCCAAAGAATTGGTGAGTATTTTTTCTTTTCTTTTTTTTAGCAAAGGTCAGTTTTGAAATTGATTAAATTAAATATTTCTTTTACTCAGTACCTTATGGTCAATGCTACACTTTTCATAATTTTTGACCTCCTTGTTTTTCTCTGCAAGAAAATCTCTTGATACCTGTGTTGAGTAAGTGTTGTTGTTGTTGTGTAGATGACCTGGTCAAACGAGATGATAAAGAGAATGGGTTCAGGAGAACTGGCCAAAGATGTGGCAGAGGCTGAGAATATGTTACAGATGCACCACGAGAGAAAGGTAATCTCGGATACCTCTAGCTTACTTACATAGGTGTATCTGTAGTAGGGATATACCGCCATTCAACATTTATTTATCTTTTTCAATTTGTTCTTTCTCTACATTCGTGAAATATAGTGCATTTGGGCATTGATTGTGTGTGTGTAAAAAAGATGATACACACATGGTATACAAAATCCTCTATGAGTTTGACAAAAAGCAATTGATATGTGTGTGTACTACAAAATAATCATAGTTATCCGTATAAACTCAGTTTCCAAATGATATCTGTTCAGAGACAAAATCTCTTGAGATTAAATATATTTGTTGATAAGAAAAGTTCAAAATGTCTATCCTATGTCTGGATAAATTTGAATTTGTTTTCTCAGGCTGAGATGGATGGCAGACAGGCTCATTTCACAGTTTGTAGAGAACATGGCAAAAACCTGGTCAATGAAAATCATTATGCTGCAGCAGATGTCCAAAAAGTGTTGAAACAGTTAGAACAGTCCAGGTTTAATCTGGTGAATGGATGGGATAAACGTAGCAAACAACTCACACAGTGCCACGATTTACAGGTATCTCATTTACCATCTAGTTACCTTTTAATATCAGGATTAAGTTAAATAAATAAATTGTTAGTGTCTTAATTAATAAAGAAAAGCCTGAATCATTATTGATATATGTAACCAAAAAAAGTTACATAGATAGATATGTTTTAATTTAAATATTGGGGAAATGATCCGAAGTGGTCCAGATCCTTCTACTTGGTCCTTTGGTCAGATATATGACTGACATGTTTGGTCTTTTACTGTTATTAAGTTAGATTGGCTTTACATTGCCAAAACGAAAGGAGTTTGATTTTCCATTCTTAAAATTTAGAACTACATAGATGTTTTATTTTATATAGGTTTTCAAAGAGACAGCAGATCAGACAGAAGCCTGGCTTGCTGGGAAAGAGGCCTTCCTGTCCAACGAGGATGTAGGGGTATGTGTGGTTGTAGGCATGTCTGTTGTTATCTATCACTATTTGGTAGAGCGAAAACTTAGAAATGCTATCCTTTTTTCTGTTCATCTGTCTGCCATATGTTGTTAAAACAAGAAACATTCAAACTTTAGAATGTAACTTCCTCCTGGTTAAACCTGAACTTCATTTCACGATTGTGTTTTTACACTTATTAGCGTTTGCAAAACATTTAGTTTATAAAGTGGTATGGGGTCGAATTTGTCAAGGATTAGAGTAGACTAAGAAGAAATTAACTGACAAATCCCAGACTTGGCATATATATACTTGGCTCCCATAACGATGTTGGATGGATTTACATTCTATAAAATTCGAGTCAAAATTATGGTGACCAGAACGATTTTTGTAACTAGTTTAGTTGTGGAACTAAAAGTTAAAAAGAATTTACTGATTTATATTCAAACTTGAAATATGGCTTCCGCCTATTAAGAAGATGGATATATGTTACTTCGTTCACCAATTCTGAGAAACAATATGGCTTCAATTATAGTTTTGTTAATGTGCTGTATTCACACATGTTGTGAACACTACAACTTTTAAACAAATCACAACCTTAGATTTTGAATATTTTTCACTCTGATATTCAAGATGATGGATATCATTGCATTCCACCAAATTGTGGACACAAATATTACCACCATGACAGTTTTTATATGATGACTAATGTAGTGTGAAGACTTCACTTCAGGGCTTCGGCTACAATGAAAGTTGAACTTGTTTTAATGTGCTTCAGGATAGTTTATCAAGTGTAGAAGCTCTTATAAAGAGCCAAGATGCCTTCCAAATGACCTTAAAAGCTCAGGAGGACAGACTGGATGACCTTCAGCAATTCGCCAAAGATCTCTGTGAGCAGGAACATTATGCCTCTACAGAAATCAAATCGTGTTGTCAACAAGTGGTTGATAGGAGAAACAAACTGTGGGAGGCATCAGCAGCTCGTAGCCAAAAACTCAACGAGTCCAGATTGTACCAGGGCTTCTTGAGAAATATTTATGAGGTAAATGTTCATTTAACGTTTAAAGTTTATCAAAGATAATATACATAACCTGTATCTTCCCATACTCTACCACCGTGACGTGATAGTTTCAAACTACATATATGATTATGTATGTATAACTTTATTTAACAAGGGTAAAATGTACAGACAAAATACAAACTGTCAGTTTTGACAACTGTTCTTCCCTGAGGGACTCAAACCTTTGTTGCTTGAATCATATGTTTTTATTGCAAAAATAGTATATGTATACACATCTACATGATCATACATTCCACTGTCAATTGAATTTCTGAAGACATTTTTCAAATTATCTCTTAATGCAGGTATCTGGGTGGGTGAACGAGAAGATGCAGGTTGCCCTGGATGAATCCTATCGAGATCCTACCAACCTGCAGGGTAAACTGCAGAAACACCAAGCTTTTGAGGCTGAAGTCACGGCCAACAGAAACAGAGTAGACGCTGTCAATGAGGTTAGATTATAACTATGTCACATAGGCTTCGCTGGAAATAAACCCAGTTCTCAAAGGTCTTGTCTGAACATATTATTTAATAAGCTGTAGTTATCAGCAATTGTATTGGAGATATATTGTCATCATGCTCAGTCGTTAAAACAAAACCATTTTGTATACATATTGAAAGATGCATGTACCCGTATAAAAAATGTTCAATAGATCAAATGGTGCAGCGTTAAAAATTAATGTGTTGTGTTTGTGTTGGCAGGAAGGAGAGGGTTTAATAGAAGCTAATCACTATGCCAAGACTGACATCAAGAAACGGCTGGAGGAACTCGAACTCAGCTGGGAGGCTCTGTTAGCTGCCAGCTCTGATAAGAAAGAGAAATTACAGGATGCTTATCAGGTTATTGTCTCAGATACACATACTAAACAACAAAAGCCTTCATTTACATCTAATTATATTATTTAACATTACAGTTATAATATGGAGTGAATCTATAAGGCATTCTGTTACAAGAAAACATGCTTGATAACGAATGGTCTCAGGACAGAGACCGAAACGTCGCTTTGCTTCAATAAAAAAGTTGGAATCCATAAAGTTATGTCTTCTATATTTATTATGTTTGATAATAAAATAAGATTCAATAGCTAGAGAGTATATATTATTTTAAAGTCTATTACATAGAAGGATTTAAGTATAGAAGTGTGTCCGTACTGGAATTTAATTTAAATGTATGCTTCATAAAATAATGATTATAAATGTGTTTTTGTATACATTGTAGACCTGGGGGAGAAGTAGCTTGTAGGTCTCCATGTCTGTCTCCCCAGTTGGAGTTATTTATATGTTCCATAATGGGGTTTTAACATTTAATCTGAATTTATTTGTATGCTGTAGGCCCTATTATTTAAAAGGTTAGTGATTGATTTGAACACCTGGATGGAGGATGTAGAAAATCAACTGATGTCTGAGGATCATGGGAAGGATTTGTCAACTGTTGCCAATTTACTGAAGAAACACCAGGTTGGTTGTTCATGTTATATTCATGTAACATTTTACACACCTCTGATATATTTATAAAATAATAATACTTAAAATTTATAATGATTTTTGAGTATTTTTGCATTTTCTATTGTGATTTATTAATGTATTGAAAAAGAATTACTCCAAATATTCCAGTGTTCTCCTGTTTTTTTCTTGTCATAACTCAGAAAAAAGGTTGGGCATATTTCCATAGATTTGTAGTAACAGTATCAATGCTTATGAAGTGTTTTAAGTTTGTACTGTTTTGTTTTAGCTGCTCTCTGAGGATATAAGCAACCATGGAGAAAAGGTACAGGATGTAGTCAGTGCTTCCCAAGTCTTTAAAGAAAATAAACACTTTATGTACAAAGAGCTGCTGGTGGAGGCCAAAGAGGTACAGTCTAAATACACTTCCTTGGCTGAACCCTGCGCCATCAGACGGGATAACCTTGGAGATGCCCTTCACCTTTATAAGTTCTATCGAGATCTTGAGGATGAACTCTCCTGGATCAAAGAGAAGAAACCAATGGCTGCTTCAAATGACCTGGGGAATTCACTGACAAATGTTCAAAATCTGGTTAAAAAACATCAAGTGAGTTGTGTAGCACAAACAAGTTTCTTTTTAATCAAATACTATTAATCAATTTGTAGACATATTTGAACTAAGTAAAATACATAATTTCTTTGAAACTCTTTGAATAAAATATAATTTTATCCAACCGGTAAATCGGGTGTTCTTTCTTTGTGCTTCCAATTTAACTATGTAATTTCTCTATGCTTGCAGCAGGTCGTTGGGTGGAAGCTTCCTGTTACCTGATGCTCTCTGAGCTAAGGGCCCGCGCTGCTTAGGGTGGTTGCCTTCACCCATTGGGCTGGGATGGTCAGCATACAAGTGAAATAACCTAAGTACAACATAAAAATTGTACATTGTAGCCATCTAACTGCAAAGTTAGTGATGTTAATTACAATACAGATGGGTAAATTAAATTGAATGAAGTTAAATCCCAGTGGATATGTGTTTAATACATTAGTCTTCTTATTGACAGGCTCTGGAGTCGGAGATGTTGGCACATGAACCCCTGATCGATACAGTGACCAGTACCGCACAAGGAATGATCAACACTAAACACTTTGCTTCTGTTGATGTTCAGAACAAACTTGATGAACTTCAGGCAGAGTTAAAGACACTCAAGGATATGTCTTCACAAAGAAGGGCTAAGCTTCAAGAATCTTTAGAAGTACAAATGGTATGGGAAAATATTTTTTAGTAATTTGCTGTGAAGTGTGTAGTTAAATTTTACTTCCGAATAAACTTTGAAAACTTGTGGACCAGGTAGTTTGTATACCTAGTTACTTAGTGACGTTCTGGCATGCATGATCTGGGGTGGTTGACATGACTATATATTTAGGACAAGCATGAGCTGGGGTGGTTTACTTGACCATTAAATTTATGGCATGCATGAGCTGGGGTGGTTGACATGACTATTTTATTTTTGGCATGCATGAGCTGTGGTTGTTTACATGACTATTTATTTAGGACAAGCATGGGCTGGGGTGGTTGACATGACCATTTAATTTATGGCATGCATGAGCTGGGGTGGTTGACTTGACCATTTATTTTATGGCATTCATGAGCTGGGGTGGTTGACTTGACTATTTATTTTATGGCATTCATGAGCTGGGGTGGTTGACTTGACTATTTAATTTATGGCATGCATGAGCTGGGGTGGTT
>JAVFBZ010039258.1:0-10707 GCA_032466195.1 Katharina tunicata
TTTGTTGTGTTTATCTTAAGCCCTCATAGTGAATCATAGTCATTCAATTCATTTGCGGAATTCTTTAGTGATGTTAGTTCAAATATTTGATCCTCTAAATCCTAATTAACGTCTAGATATAGGATATACATGTTGTTGTTAATAGGCTACTTAACGAATAATTGGTCTTTTATTAAAAGGTGTAAGGCCAATATTGTCATTGGCTTGCATTTGTTTAGACAGAAGGTGCGGATCACAGCTTCTAGTCTTTATGCTAAGTCTTACAAAGACTACTGTTGCAATTCAATACACCTCCTATCCACACAGCTAAGAGTGACAGGTGAATGATCAAACCGATAACTAGTGTCTATATAGACTTAATCTACACAGGGGTCAATTATAGCTGACGAGAAAAATATGCAGGCGGCTTTCCTTTATTGGATAATTTCAGCTGCATGCAACTATTTGTATGCATGTGCCCAATGGAGATTTCTTCCCGTCATCATTATCAGAACGTACTATTTGGTAATTCGGTTTGTGTTAAAAAAAATACAGACACCCTTAAGTGTAGAATTTTTAGAATTAAATAGCACATTGCCTTATGTCGAACATCACTTTTTCGAGCAATTTTCTCTGATTTGTCAGTGAAGCGAGTATCCTGCTCACAAGTTACACTTTGTTGTTTTTAATACTAAAATATATTTTTGTTTTTATTCTTAATCGACTAATATGCGGCAGTTGTATACAATTTTATTGGTTATATTGTATAAGCCATTAAATCCTATATTTGTAACGGTATCCTTTGTCCTGGTGGTCTTTGAGTTGGTGCATTCCCATTTCGTCTACGAATGTTTTGGTCAGTTTTATGCTAAAACTCAAAATCGTAGATGAAATGGGAATGAACCTTTGAGTTAAGGGGTATCAGGAATCCGATTTTTTTATGGTGCCTTGTTTTTCGTCCTGTAAAAGTGATTTGGTGTGCTATGCGTTGTCAGGGTCGGTTTAATAGGGTGGTTTCCTTTACCGATTCGGATGGCACGTCGTCTTATGAGTGACATATATATTAGTACGGCTTAAAACCACAACCAAACAAACAAACCTATATATACTTTTGTACAAATGTGGAGAAAGAACATTTTGCTTGCCTTCAACCGGATTCGAACTCGGGTCTCTGGTTAGCAGGACCAGCACTCTGACTGACTGAGCTAGATATATATATATATTTTGTATAAATGTAGAGAAAGAAAATTTGCTTGCCTCCACCGGGATTCGAATTCGGGTCTCTGGCTTGCAGGGTCAACGCACTAACCGACTGAGCTACAAAGGCTGACGGATTTTTATCCAAGTAAAGGCTGCGAATCTTTCTCTACGGTAAGCATTGATATATATGTATATGCATGTTACATGTATTGCCTTTTCTCGAGATGCGCCTATAGGCTATCCAAAACAACTCGAGATTCAGCTCTATCTAGAAACTTGTCTCTGAGAATTTATCTAGAACATGAGATGATTTATCGGATTTAATTAGTCGATATCCCTGTGCCAGTGTGATAGCTCTTGATAAACAAATATATATGTAGCAAGCAAAATTTTCTTTCTCTACATTAACAGAAAAATACAAATAATCCAGCACTAGATTATCAGAATAAGCCAACACATCAAACAAATTTGAGGGTTATATCTAGATAAAAAAAGACACTATATCAGAGTCCATGTGTCATTGCTTTATCGTAGAGAAAGATTCGCAGCCTTTCACTGGATAACGATTCGGTCGTTTTGCCGTGGCCTATGTAGCCCAGTTGGTAAGAGCGCTCGCCCTTCTAGTCAAAGACTTGATTTCAAATCCCAATTTCCTTTACGACATTTATAAAAAAAATATATATATTGTAGTCTCTAAATTTTTTACTATTATTATGGGGTTTGAAGTGGGTAAATAAACATGATGTAACAAAAAAATATAACAAATACATTCTACAACAGACTGTACTAGGCTTGACATCACTTGCAGAGGTCTTCACAGTGCGGATCCTAACAATATACTAGTTATCGTTCACAAAAGCAATATCAACTTGATTAGTAATGTAATTAATACATGTTTACATTGTAAGAGTTCATCTTAAAATATAGCTTCCGGGAAGCATGCTCAAAGCACTAGACGTCCCATGAAGGATAGCAAAGGCCACGCTTTGTGGTCAAAACGTTATCTCGCTTCAGTCTAAATTAAAGCGGAGGAAAAATCAACAACAGCAAACAGGTCCAACCCAAATTCTAAATATTTAGACCCTACGAAGTTATGAACAAAGCTACTCTGAGAATTCCTTGTTTTCTACTGAAAGCTACTTAAATTGTTGATACTGTTGATAATTAACTACGATTGTTTTTTGTATACCAACATATCAACTTCGTTTGGGCGTTATTATTTGTAAAGTCGGTACTTTCCTTTTTGAAGACAAGATTTCTTGATAAGATTTGTATACCTAACAGCTGAAAAATATTAATTGAAATACAGCTCAATAACTAGACAATTTCAAAGTTAACTAACTGTATAAGAATTGAATAGAAAGTGGCAGTGGTTCTATATAAAAACAAATGATTTCTAAGAGACAAATTTGTTAGGTCGGAAACGTTGCTAATATAATCAGAGCAATTCGTAGCTTGAATATCGTTTATAAAACCTCTTCAGCGTGTAGATATTTAAAGAGGCACTGGCTCAGAACAAAATCACTCATAAAAAGGCAAAGTCCTAATAATGGGTTTGTTTGACTCACTGATTGATTGATGTTCTAAGCCGCACTTAAGGTCATGTCACTCATATGACGTTGTACCACCCCAATGGGTGATGGGAAACCGCTCTCAATAACACTGACAGCCGACATGACCGCCATGGAACAAGGACAGGTCTCTTTACATGCTACAGTTGATCAGCTTCCTGATACCCCTTAGCTCAGCAAGTACATGCGCACAGGAAGCTCCCCAAAACACCAGCCATATAAATTAGAATTCCAATTTACCACCAGGACAGGGTAGAGACTAGAAAGTCAAAACCTTGTTTAGAAAGCACCATTGTGGCTGATATATTTTTATAAAGAATAATTACACTGGTACAGGGATAGCGACTAATTAAAGCCGATCAATAATCTCATGTTCTAGTTAAATTCTCAGAGACAAGTTTCTAGATAGACCTGAATCTCAAGTTGTTCTGGATAACCTATAGGCGCATCTCGAGAAAAGGCAATACATGTAATATGTATATTGTGAAGATAAATATGTGGCAAATATGTAACACACATATATATTAGGTATGGGTGATAATAAGCACAACCTGGAAATTGTATCGTTTAGAGTTAGTAGTAAACCCCTTAGTCTACCAAATAAAGATGAGGGCAGTTAAGGGTTATCTGATACAGAAGTGGGTTTGGTCTTAACCAAGAGGTCCTTGGCAGATTTGTTCTTCTTATACGCTATGATAGGTCTTGGTGATAGAGGCTTAATCATTTTAGGTACAAGGTTTTGATATTCCTGTATTAAGAGACTTGCAAACGTGGTGCTAGGCTGATCATATTGTAATACAAACGGAATAATGTCTACCGAGCAGCCTTTACCTGGTTCAAGGTTGAAACCCAATAGATACACAGTTTATTAACAAATAACATGGGAGAAATGAGCTTACAATTTAAATCAGTTTTATTGAAACAAAGGCTCTGTAATCAACTAAGTACACTGATTCCGGAAGTGTTAGGTGAGTAAAGTTTATCTCCAAAATAAGCTATTATGTTAAAGAAAGCCTGATAGCGTTCCAAGCTGCCAACAGCAATGTTTGCACTTTCTTTTACCCACTGTATCCTGCCATTAAGCACATCAGCTAAACAAAGACGCTTCAAAATCATTACTTACTCAGAGAAACCTCAATGCCATCTTAAGGCGAGATCAGCATAGCTTATATTTTTTTGCCTCCTTACTGTAATAGACAAAACGACGCCAATACGTCAAGCAGCACGAATCAGTTTATTATTTTTTTTTCTACCTATTTACTTCGAACATGTGATCTTCCTCAAGTCTGCCTTAAGTATATCAGTAAGTTTTGCTGCGGCTGTGGGGATCGGATATATCTTTCAGGTAACGCGTGTACGAGGTCATCTGGATTTTCCACCATGCACTGACAACGACATATACTCACAACGCTCCAAGAGCGCAGCGTATTTATAAGCTATGTACCAATCACATTGGAGATCAGTACTGCTATTTGACTAATTACACTATAACACATAACTTATGCCAAACTCAGTATGTTTAACATACGAAATTGTTCCAATGCAAAAATCTCTAAATTTGTCAAACAATGTATGAAAGCAACTGCCATGTGATTTGTATTGTGTAAAACTGTCCGGGTGCTCATATGTCATGTCTATGACCTGAGTTTAATAAAGCTTATGAATTATGTATGTATTATAATATAAATGAAATACTATTGCGCACGTAGTTAAACCATTATCAGATATATAAAAGTAAGTAAATGCATTATTTCTTAAAAGCACTATCTGGTGTACGGCAAACACCAGTTCAGACAATTTTGGTCACTGAGTAAGCAAATGAAATGCACGACAATCAAAGCCCTTTTTCGCCACGATTAAATGTTACCTCGTAGACTGATTCACCGAATTGTCTTTTCTCTTGAAGATTCACTCGGACGCTAGAGGTGTAATACGACATGGCTTTGCTTGCTCCATTTTGCCTTACATCTTCGTAAATCCCTGGGATGAGTAGGGGACGGTGTAATGATGATATCAAGTGTATCTCTCAAAGTTCGCCTGCCATGCCCAACAGCAGGCCAATCTTAATGAGTTCTGTGATGAGACGATTATATAACTTTTATATGCACACCAATGGGTAGTACTTACCTTGTACAAATACACGTTCATTCAAACTTGATCTGGAGATAGAATGAATTCTAGAGAATTGGGTGTTAAATCAGGGGTTAATATATATGCGTTTACCCAAAATTATGCCTCAGTCCAGAAATTTAATTGAATATTGAATATTTATAACCAACAAATGAAAACAGAATTATATGTAACAATAAAGAGAAAGATAGATATAGGGGACTCTAAATCATTACAAGTATCTAGAACAGCCGGATAAATTCACTGCCTCAACCTCATATTTTCCCTTTCTCAGTTTCCCTTCATCCAGCATAAATTAATTCAAATTGTCAGGATCTCACCAGATTGTAGCAGTTTCCCTTCACACTATTTACATAAATATTGGGCGAACTTTCGACGGTTCTAATTATAGTGGACTCACCATGTAACCTGCCCATAGAATGAAAAAAAGAAATAGTTTCTTTGCTTGCGAATAAAGGCGTTTGTCTTGCATTGAACGTCTGCAAGCTAAGACCTATTTATAGTCAACATGGGATCTGAAAGACACGAATCAATAAAGTGTCTGGCCGGATCAGGCAAGTTGCTTCGCTTCCCAACTAAGACCACAGACAGGTGGTTACAATCAACAAATCTCTTATTACCAGATGGAACATTTGTATTCAAACTTGTCCTAAGATGGCAATGGTTAGTCGCCCAAAAGCAGCTACATGTAGGTCTCTAATACAACATGGCTGGTTACTTTATTCAGAAATCACAAAATAACATGACCACGTATACAACTCAAACTTACGTTCAGGGATTGTTTTACTTCGACAGTGTCATGTTATGATTCTTACATACGAGCGAAGGGTTTATTCCAAGCCCACAGCAGCTGGTACATACATGTACATGTAAGTAATCCGAAAGCTTCTCTCAAACATCTATACAATGACTCCATTTTGGCTTATTAGGTGGGGTCTATATCGTCAACATGTGGTAACGTAAGACAAACGCACTTGTTCATGTTACTCGCGTGGTTTAGATGAATATATATTATCAGTACCATTCAAGCAAAGAGGTGGTTGGGCGGGAGCTTCCCTGTGCTCTCTGGGCATCTCGGTGGCATCAGCAAGCCGATTTTGCGAGGTGTCCTATTTTGTGCCCTGTAAACCTACTTTGACGCCTTCCTCTTTTGCCAGTGTCGTTCAGGGTAGTTTCATTCACCAATTGGGCGGACACGCCTTCATATTACTGAATAAACATAAGTACATGTATATGGCGTAGAACAATAGTCAAACAAACTACAAACAAAGAGGTCATGTTGGTCCAGTTAATATATTTATTCATTATACCATCAAAGGGTATATTCATCTTTCACCATTCTTTCTTTGTGAGAAATTTCTCTTCACTCACAACCGATCTGTTCACCAACATTAATGTCATGATTGGTAGGCCTGTGACAATTTAACTAAATTGACAAACTGAGAAAATTCACGACGGTGAACAGCAAAGTGCATATACATCAAAATCAAGTATTTATTACATTTTCAAGTCGTAGGGTTGCAAGTCTAATGAATGTTTTACTTTGTATACATGAAGGGTTTTATTGATATCGGCTAATATATTACAATACATATTATATATTAACATAATATGATTTATCGGTTTTAATAAGTCGATATCCGTGTGATTACTCTTGACTATATATGCTTAATAGCACTAAGCAGTGAAAAAGTTTAATGTTAAAATTGTAATATGTAGCGCACAGTGTGTTAACATAAGTCAAAAGCGAAGTAGTTTCCGATTAGGTTACAATCTAAAGCGTGGGTGGTTGTGTGGGAGACTCCTTTGCCCTGGTGTTTTATTAGCTAAGGGATATCAAGCAAGCCGATTTGTTGTGGTGTCTTGTTTGTCACCCGTCTTGTAAATGTATTTTGGTGTCTCTTCCGTGTTGCCAGCGTTGTTTATGATGGTTACTTCTACCTATTGGACTCATAGCCGCCATATGAGTGAAATAACCTTATATGGCGTAAAACCCCAATCAAACAAATAAAAACAACTTAAAGCTTAACGTTTAACTGGATATATTTACAGGCCAGCCTTTATCTCTTTACAGTAAACGAAACTCCCATGTACAGGTACATGGTATTATTGACTTCTAATTTATTTCTACTAAAGTTGTCAGGTATACACATACACTATTATAAGGTACTAGTTTGTTCAATTTAAATGGCGAGGCATTATATTGTTGTCATTACTCAGCTGTGCGAAGTAAAGCAAAGAAGCTAAAAGTCGGTGATTTTTGTTATTTTTTTTGTATTTATATTTCTTAAACAGAAAATCATTCATTGAACCAATTTATTGAGGTAATCGCATTGGTTGGCAGCAGAATTATGTACAGTCCGGATATAGGAATGTTTTATGTATAGTGCAATATCTGTGTGACTATGACGCTATAAATGGTTTGCCAATGAAACTTGGAGGCTAGCAAAATATTTCTTTCTCCACACTTATAAAAAAGTATATAAATAAGATTCGCAGCCTTTACCTATATACAAATTCGTTCGTTTTACCGTGAGCCTCTATGGCTCGGTCGGTTAAAGCGCTGAGTTCGGGTCCCGGTGGGGGCAAGACAATTTTTTTCTCTGCATTTATAAAAAATAAAATAAAAAATATATATATATAAACAATTGTTAAAATGGTATAATTGTGAATTGGCATTGACACAAAACCTATTGATATGACTATCAAAGTCAACTACACATATATTGAAGCAGAAAGTCTTTTTTATCCGGGTTCAATCAGTGTAATCTCAGAAGTGGGTGAGATAAATATGGGACATGGACTAGCGGCCAAATTCTGGTAGGCGTATACCGCAGAAATAATTTATCGACTTTTCTAAGAAATTTGCGACCGAATCCGAAACCCATCGCTTTATTCAGTATACCCTCTGCACAGCAGTGTTGTCTACATGTTTTGTCTAATGCCAAACGCTTTGTCCAGTTCCACAGGCTGTCTGTCTCCAATCCTTGAATGGATGTATTTATTGTGAATGCTAGATGGAAATCTTTATGGTGGTTTACGTATCTTGTTATTCAGGTCTGTGAAATGGTTGCTTTGGACGTGAAAGTATTGGAGGAAGATCGACATCGCAAGCAACAGGGGTTTGGCAGAAGGCGTCAGTCGAATCACAATGGACCATAAGTAAAGAGAATCATGACGAAGCAATACCACAATACTACGGCACATCGTCCCCCTATGGAAATGGGGATCATTTCATCTTTCTTACCAATTGGTAAACTGTTCGATGTTTGTTTGTCTCTCTTGTTTACCGCCTGTTAAAACCCGCGGCAAAATGTGATTATTTCTGAAAATCTCTAACACGGCCTTGTCGACTGGCGATAGCTTCTCACATGGCTTAATAATTCTACCACTGTGCCAGCGAAATCATGACCGATTATTAACGTCGGTAGCCAGTCTGGATGGATGTACGCTGTGCCTACAATCTTTGTTCCGTGGAGGAAACTCGTTAATGGTGCCCGTGGATAATATAGCTGAACATGTTTTAATTTTCGTTCGGAGTGTTTATGTGGAAAAAACATGGCGTCATTATTTGGGATTCTACCCGATGTCGAAGTCAGAGAAAAAAGGGACGAAGAACTTTCATGTACGGCGAGGTGAGTATTCTTTTATTGCCATTTGTTTTTTTAAAACATTTGTCTGAACCGCTTAGTGCTGTGTGTGCTGAATACTTAACTCTACAATGACTCACTGGGTGATCTGTAACCTTGAATTGTTTGATGTACGTGTCTGTCAGCTTGAATCGGGCATTTTCGCGAATCACAACCATTAGTATCTTCTTTCTTTGTTACATCACGTCGGATTGAGCGCATAGCTCTGATTTGTTTTACACACTGGACATTGAATAACTGGGTAACAGTGGTATTGGTGGATTTGATATAACTGTAAATTTTATATTTGGCTGAATTGGATATATCAATACACGCCCGAATATTCCATTTTGACTATCACACGTAAGTTTCGCAGATTCCCAGTGGAAGAATTAAAACTCTCTTATGTGAAACTTCGATTAAAACAAATATATGTTATAATTGTCGATTTGAATCGGAAAATTACGAATACATCTGTGAATTTGATGAAAAAAAGCTTATTATAACGATGTATTAAAGTCTTATATATGAAGAAGATTTATTCCATATACATTTATATAGAAGGTATGTATAAATGTTTCTGTCACAATTCTGTGTAAAATATGGAAAGAAATATGTATAACATATCATTGGTAGGGTTGTACTATTCATAAGCATAACTTATTAACAGTGAGAACAAATATTGTATATTTAATTATATTCTTCAATTAACGTTATTATATAATCTGGTAGTTATGAATACCTGCTCCACGTCTGGGCCACGCGTCTATGTAATTACCATCTGTGATGATATGTTTATTAGGTTAATCTGTATTTCGTATATACATCAACATGTGTCAACTGCTTTATCCCAATGAGGGAGGCAACCCATGTGACATTCCTGCTTTTATTTTACGGTGCTGGTTACAGACATGCCTAAACATAGAGGATTGAATCCATATGTCCTTATATCCCCTAAACCATGATGTGTAAGAAACAAAATGATGCCATCCTTACAGTTATTCGCTAAGTTACATTGGAGAAATAATAAAAAAAATAATTACACTGGTATGTTAAACAACACTATTAGTTTGAACAGCAATGTAGTGCTGAATATAAGGCCTGTAAGAAGTGTTATGTGATGGAAAGAGATTTCACGAGATTCATTCCAGTTCCGGGTACAATTGCCCCGTCAAGTCCTATAACTGCATCCAACAAAAGAAGAAAACCCAATCTGAAAAGCCTCTATTTAATACGTACAGTCTGAGTTCCAAGGTTGTGTCTGGAAATCAATTAAAAGCGAATGAAGCTTACATGACCTATAAAGCTGAATAATACGTAACAAAATTATACTGCAGACAGCACAATTGACAAGAAAAAAATTGACAATGCGTGATATTAATTATATAAGCTTTAATGCCGTCTTGTCAAAGCTGACGTTGTTGTTGGGACAATCTTCCTTTAGAACCGTAGATGGCATTTAAGGCAGTTGAGATCATGACGATGTGTCTCGTGTAGTTTGGCTGAACAATATCTTGATGAATTTAACCACAAACATGAACTGACATTTCGAGGGATTCACTAAGGGCTGTCTGTGCCTTTAACTGATCTGAACTACATTCCCTGAACCAATGAATAATTCCCGTGTATTATCAGAAAGTCCGATAGCCCCTGAATAAGTTATTCTATTCAGTCTTCGCTCAAATCTTAAGGCATGGACAACGATTTTATCTTAAGATGGCTGGAAGACCCCGACAATATCGTGTCTGCCGCCTGTAATTCAACCTGAAAATACCTGATAGACAGTGGTATGGACTGGCAGGCACCTAATTACGAGTTAATATTTAAAGCCTTTGTCGATAAGAGGCTAAGACACACTTAGGTAAAGATTTTCATCTAGTAAAGGAGACACACAAGGTGAAAAGCTTCCACTTATCACTGTTAAAATCATACATTTTAGACCATCTCCACGACACGAACTGTTACAGATAATTGACAGCTGCCTGACAATTATTACGCAAAACAAAGTAATTAAAATACCTAACTGGCATTAGATCTGCAGTATGCTATCTCTAGCGTTATATCAAGTCGCTTCAATTACTACATTTATTTTGTTTGAGCGGCATTTAGAAGCTGATGTAATAAAAGACATAACTTTATGGATTCCAACTTCTTTATTGAAGCAAAGCGACGTTTCGGTCTCTGTCCTGAGACCGTTA
>JAVFBZ010039268.1:0-10707 GCA_032466195.1 Katharina tunicata
TTTTATTTATTTATTTCCTTTATTGTGGGAGGAAAATTGGGTAGAATCGAGAATACCCAAGACCTTCTGCTGGTAGCTGACAGACCAACCCAAATACAGTCCTAGTGAGTGTTTGAACTCGCGAACTCAGAAGTGAGTGGGATCTGCGGACTAGATGCCTACTCTCCAGAAAAGCGGGGACTTCCGGAGAAAACGGACATCCTACAGGCCATTTAGTATGTTACAATACATAACAAAGTGTCAATTAGATAAGACTATCGCTTTTTGAGTGGCATCCAATCATGTAATGGAGCCATTGACAACCATCGGGTATTTAATTTTCCACTATGTTGACAGGAGTCATGGACACTAAATGCAAAACATCTTATGTGCAAAATCAACAAAGAAAGACACAATGAACAGATCAATATTGACATAGGTTTTACTATTCAGTTTCTACTTGATTTCTATTCACGTCTAGCCCGGAATAACAGGGAAGTAGAAACACTTGTCTCGAACACTATTGTTAGCTGTCCTCTCAAGTGTTTCAGTTTAATTAACGAAATTAAAGTCAACAAACCACGAACACGTTTGCATTGATAACCTACACAAAGAATGTGAAGATACTGAGATACTGTGGATCTGGTCATAGTTTGTATGTTTCTGGTTTTAGTCTAATCTTCACTTGCATTGGGAGATATTTGTCTCAAAGGCTTATTTCTTTGAAGCCGAGTAAATGAAGACAAAAAAAAGATTTCCATGTCAAATCACAGGGCTTTTTGGATTTTAATGTACCAACTGGCTTCAAGTATCATGAGCCTTACGATCTTCCATAGTCTATGTGGATGTCCTCTCTTAACGAGTTTAATATAGCAGAATACATGCAATCAGAATTCAAATCAAAAGCTGCGAACAACGAATAATATAACATGGATTTATCGTAAATGTAAATCAAGTCAAAGTAGGCATAAGTAACGAATTGCTTGCCGTGATTTTGCACGGCAGAGTTTCGCTAATAGCTAATAGGTAAACATGAAAACTGGACTTTAAAGAAATGAATTGCATTCAAATGTTGGATTTTTAGACGTGGTCTTTTTGTTTTCTTTTCACAAAGCTGTATATCCGGTGGCTGCGGAGTTTGCAGGGTGGTCGTTACGAGGTTTCTTCTCGGTTTTACACCATACACCGGCAACGAAATGTCGTCATATAGGTGATTGTTTCCTTAAGTACGATGTTAAACACCAATCAAACAAAAACAACAAAAGAAAGGGGGGAGGGGGAGGGTCCCCATCAACTCTAGTAATGACGATAGAGGGGGAGTTTGGTGGGAGGTTCCTTTGCCCTGTTGGTTTCTGGGCTAAGGGGCATCAGGAAGCCGATATGTTGCGTGTGGCGGCATGATCTATTGCCAGTGTTGTCAAGGAGGTTTTCGTCGCTGTTATATAAGTGAAATAACCTAAAACCTAAATCATACACACATAACTAAATTTAGCACAGGCCTGGACAAAAACGACGCCACATTGTTCGGCTTATGATGTCCTTTATCCAGTTGACAAAGAAAGCTCCTGCAAAGAGGTGTATCAGGGCTTCGGCCAAGTCACAAACACACTTCTCGTCTGCTATCGACCCAAGAAGAAATTGATTCAGATTGATTGTATTTTAAAAAGAAATATATTGCCTGTTCTACGGCTTATTATATAAATAGGCTCTTGTTCCGACATGACTTTGTGTTAAAATGACAATATCATTCAATAACAAGTCAAAACATCTGATTGGTTTAAGGCGAATCTAATTTTGTGTGAGTGTGATACAAACGTTACCATGTTGCTGTTTCTCGATCTTGTAGAATCTAGGTAGTTTGCCATTTGAAGAGTGATATTTATTTGAATGCGGGAAGTGTGGTTTACTGCTACGTTACCTGAGTGACTATGGCTACCATTTCTGCCATCGAAAAATATCTAAGATTGCTTTCATTGATAACACGATTGCCAGATTTAAGTAATTATGTAACTCTAAAATCTGACGAAAGGCTCTTCTATATCTAACTTATATTCTATTTTTATTGATTTGACTCGTGTTTAACGTTGTACTCAAAGGTATTTCACTTATAAGGCGACTTTGCGGGTGAATGGAGAATAACTAGGCAGAAACCTCGTGAAACCAACACAGCAATCTCCGCAGCCACTGGAAAATTGCCCTTTTATATATCAGGTCGTCAAGACGTGATATAACAAGGTATGTAATTCGTAGTCTGTAGTTTGATATTCAAAAGGGTGTAGTCATTATTTGATTTATATGTATCTTATTGCAAATAATTCCAATACTAACAAAGTGAGACACTTCAAACTCGACATACATATACTACAATCAAAACACGAAAACATAAAGAGGTTTCGAACCTATACCGTGAACAGTAAAGGGGCTCAGCAGACCAGCGCTCAACCAACTGAGTCACGACGCGGCCCACTGACTAACAAGATTAAGTGTTATTTATATAAACCGTTTATAAATACGCAAGTTCGCAATAAAAGAGCATCATCTTTTCGCAGTAACAGTTTGTTCTTACTTCAAATTTTGAAGAACAAATAGACAATGCTCTGCAAGGTTGTTAACTGGATTGGGTTTTACCTCCTACTTCAGATTATTTCACTCATATGACAGCATGCCAATACAATAGATGAAGGAAACCACTCTCTGCGACACTAGCAGCAAACGAGACATTAACAAGTAATCAGAAAAGAGCACAACAAACAAGTCGGCTACCTGATGCCCCTTACCTAGGAGAGCACCAAGCCACAGGAACCTCACGCCCAACTACCCGATAGGATAAACTGATGCCTTGCATTAGTAACAAGAGATGCATTTGGCGTTGTTACCACATGATTATCTAACATTTATCTGGTAGACCGTCCAAGTTAGTCCATGGAATCGTATAGTGTAATGTATTAATAAGTTTGGATTGGTGATTTGTTCGTACGTGCCAGATCCTTAAGATATTGAGTTTAGTTGAAACAATTAGTTAAAGTAACATACGCGCTCAACGTTTGGGTTTCTCAACTAATTCCGTTTGCCTTGATATTAGAAAGGTCTGATGTTGTTCAAAAATTAAAACAGTAACGTTAAAAGAAAAATTATTCATTGTGCGGACCAGGAGAAATCTAGTAGTTATTCGAATTTAACGGAAAGAGGGCTGGCCATATTTGCTCACAAAGACTTTGATCCAGCCACGGTGAATGACTTTGTTTGTAACGAGCCGACATTTTGAACCTTGTAAGGGGTGTGACTAACACGGTTGACTCGGAATGACGTCGGTACATCAAAGTGTGTCTGAGATGTGACAGCAGATTGACACATTTCCAATTAAAAATTCTGACAGACTTCAGTTTTTTTGTAGCTTTTAAACTGCCTTTACCTTCAAATATAGTGGTAGAATTAACGGAATACCTCTAATTTTTACTTTTTGATGAAAATATATATAATTCATATGATTCTGTGAAAACCCAAAATACAGAATATTTGGGCGCGTATGTGACTTTAAAACAATTTGTTGTTACTAGATTGAGCGCAGTCTCTCTGGCCGTAGATAAATGTACAGCGCCTCACCGAACAGTAGTCCAGAAGAAATTAAGTATACCTGGACGAAACTAGGATCGTTGTTTTGCAAAGTTTACAAATGACATTGATATGTTGGTATTTAAAATTAAAGATTAACAATCTATGAAAAGTTATACTACTTACAAAGCGACACATAACCTGGATAGATGTAGGATACCACGGGATGGCTGGCCACAACTGATGAAGGTTATAGCTTGATTTATTTTAATACCTCTTTGTCTATTACAAGCGAATGTACATTTTTCGCGAAGTTGTTCGAGTTATTTGCTTTGTTGCGTTGTTTGTGTTGATCATAGTTTCAAAATATTTCTTAAAATGATTAATGAAATAAATTGAAGTTGTGTGAGCTGTGAGTGCATCCCCATTAATAACAGGGTTCAACAAAAGGTTCAACCTTGGCTCCCACTATCGGTTCAGATCGCCTGACGAGAACATACTGGAATGCCAACTCATTAAATCTATAATGTGTACTGTCCGTAACGGCGTCTGTTGACCTCGAATCGTTTATTGGACGTAATGAATCTCGTTTAAGTGACAAATGAGCAGACATACAATACCAAAGGAAGACTTTCATTACGTAAACAAACTAATATTTTATTTATTTGTAAATAAAAGTAAAATGTGTGGAGATTCAGCAACTTCACCGAACGTGTGGGGCACAATTTGATTTGAAAGTCAACCATTTAAAAGCCGAAATAACGTGGCGTTAACCACTAATCAATCATAAAATCAAACTTTTAAAAGAATATATTATTGGGGTTTGTTGAAAGTCATCGATTTTCATTTTAACCTTTATATCTATTATGTAAGGCTATTAACAAATAAGTCCTCAGAAATCATTAGCCTGTATGCAGTGTTCAAGACGTTGTGTGTGAATGTCACAAAGATTTGAACGGTTGGTTGGTTTTGAGTCTTCTGTGCCCTGGTGCTCTCTGAACTATTGGTAGTCAGAAAGCCCATTGGTTGTGCTATAAATGTATGGTGGTGTCTTATATATTGCCAGTGTCGATAAGGGGGATTTCCTTCGCCGATTAGGCGGACACGGCGTCATGTGAGTGAAATAAACTTGAGTACGTCGCAAGACCAAAATCTATCAAACAAACGAACACAAAACTTTGGAGACAATATGACTGGCAGTATACTTTAGTATATACTCCTGAACATATTTTGGTTTTAGGAAAAAACGTTTTTGCTATATATATTTTTCAGCAGTGTTTTTTGTTTTAATTTACTTTGAATCGACTGATTTTTATTTTCTCGGAAACGTTATTACACTATTGCATGTTAAGCGTCGAGCTTTGTAAACACGTCCTAATTAATGGCTGAGTTCAACGAATGACTTCATTGTTCACTTCTGCTGAACGACTTAATCTTCACAAGTATAATTAGACTAAATCTTCACAAGTAACGAGACAGTACTGTCTGGGACGGCGCCTGTTAATGTATGATCTAATATCAATTAATGGGCGTTATACAACTCCTTAAAATGAAACTAAGGAGACATCCAATATCATCCATACTATAAGAGGAATGTCGCTAAACGATCATTGTATGACTATGTATTTCTTAACATATAATTGCTAGTTAGTGTGTTGGGTATTTACATCTCATGCCAGCACTACCAGCCAATAAATTATTAATTACTGATGATTAACATGGTTTATCAAATGAAATTTCCTTTAACATATTATTATTATTATAAATTTAATTTATGCATTGTAAGTCGTTGTTCACTGTGTACATACAATTCTATAGACATTAGAACTAAAATAAAAGATTACAGTAAAATATATGTGCTATCTCGAACAAAGATACATATGTCTATCTAGAAACTTGTCTCTGATAATTTATCTAGAACATGAGATTATTTATCGGCTTTAATTAGTCCCTGTGTTAATGTGATTACTCATTATCAAAATATATAGGGTTAAACATAAAACATAAACACAACCTTGTGTCACACCCTAGTTATTGGGGAACAGTTTTTTGATAAGAGTTCCAAAGTGAACGTTTTGTTAAACATTTTGATAGTATATATTGGATAAGAAGTAATTTTCATGTCATTGTGTCTGTACCAATTTTAAACCTAGACGGTGTCTCGTGTTATACGATACGACACAAAAAGCACATACAGAGAATGAATAAAGATCTGTTTAGAACCACGTTTGTCGAAATATGGAAATGTTTTGGGGCCAAATGGCACCGTTTATTGAAAACAAATCTGTTCGATAAGGCAATGAAATGGCCACTGATGCACAACAGAATCGTTTTATTCTCTCGTTTGCCGCATTCGCCAACAGTTTTTGTGAGTCAATTCTGAATACCATCGGGAAACGAAGTTTGAAAAATCCGAATTATGTTTTACTCTGTTTCATTATCTATGTATTTCAAACCCCAATATTTAGTCAGACGGTTTGTGTTTTGAACTCAAAAATTATGCTATATTTAACTTAATGTCAGTGTTTTTGATTAACTTTGTTTTTTGCTTAGTTGTTTAAGCGGCATTTAGAAGCTGGGCACATCACACAGACATAACTTTAATGGATTTTCAACCTTTGATTATATTGATAAGCTGTTTTGAAAACTTAAGAGACTGCATCCGAGCAAGTTTTTTTTCTTTTGGTTCAACACATTTTATTTTATATTTTGTATAAAAAAATACAAATGTCAGTATAATTCCAAAAAGAAAACTATAACTTAAATATTTCAGATTTTATTATACCATTACAGATAATAATTTTGAGAAGTGCAATTATTTACTATTACTATTTACTCAAACAACAAATGAACCCTAATATAAGTTATTAGTACTCAAACTTGGTCGTTTTTAAAATCACAAAAGTGCCATGAGCTTAAACCACAACCAGTAACTAGATGCGGACTTAAGGCTACGGCCTGAAATCAAACTAACCAACAAGCAGTCAATTGGACAAGGCAATGATTGATTAGGTTACAGATTGAATCTATTGTCTCTTGTATTCAATTGAACTAGTTAATGATATAAACGAGGACCATTTACGGTCAGGACGGTGTGGCAGAATGATAAGTTATAGACATGGAGTTAACACAAAATCAATAAACGCCAAGGGATTTAAGGAAAAGCTATTAATGTCCTTAACAGAGTGCTGTGTTCTTCTTGACACCGTCTTATCACTAAACTATTTCCAAATATACTGTTTTCCTAAACCGATAAAAACACACATCAAAAGTAGCCCATTCAATTGTTTTTAATCACGTCTGCATCTCAATGAGCATTATGATTGGCAAATGAACAAAGCCGTGATACACGAAGGTGCAAATCAGTATTAACAAGTGTTTCGTTCTAATGTTTCAATTTGATTTTAGCGTTCTTGTCCGCGTTCTTAACACAACAATAGATTCGCTGCAGAAATTCTCCGTAGGCTACAGTTCTCAACTAAAACTTTCGAAGCGGATACTGCAAGGCATACATCATATGTATTAATTCGAGATAGATTAAGAAGCAAAATGTGTATTCATATGATCGGATTTGAAGAAACGATTCTATTTTCAGTTTTATCTTTACTTGGAGGCACCGTATGAGTCATTGTAGTTCTAAACACCACACATATGACCAAGGTAAACCTGCCGGCTGATCTGCTTGTACACGTCAGCTCTGTCGGCCATAGTGTATCCAAAGTATCCCCAAAACACCCGTAAGTGTCACTGGGATGAAATATTTCGGCCTCAATTTCACCAAAAACAATCACTTATACCAATAATAATAATAAATAATTTATTTTACCTTCGTAGAAGATAAAAATGTTAAGTACTTACATTATCAATTTGCTCAAATAGCAAATGACCCTATTTTAAATTTTTAGATAAGCAAAATTGGGCGTTTCTAAATTCACAAAAAATGAAGTACATATAAAATACACCAAGTAAGCGAATATGGGCATAATAGGTTTAAGGATAACCCCTGAAAAAAGCTAACCACCAAGCAGTCAATTGGGCAAGGAAATGATTGATGCGATTCCAGATAGAATATATCGTACTCTATTGAACTAGTTAAGGATATAAACGAGGCTCGTCGAGGATCAGGAGTGTGTGGCAGAATGATAAATTATAGACACGGAGTTCGCAAAAAATCAATATAGGTTGAGAGATTGGAGGATAAGCTATTATCGTCGTCAATAGAGTGTTGTGTTCATCTTGACGTAGTCTTTTCACTTTATTCTTTCCAAATCTGTTGTTTTTATAAACCGAGAGAACGTTAATATAAAAGCAAACTATTCAATTGTTTGTAGTCACATCTCGAGAAACTATGAATGGTAAATGAACAAAGCCATGTTACACAAATGGGAAGATAATGTTAACAATTGTTTTATTTTATTTTTTCTATTAAATAGAAAATTTAATCCTTACACGTTCTGGTCGGCGTGAACTCTTATATAAATTCACTACCACAATATTCCATTGAAATCTGAAGTGTTCGGAAGCACATTTCTGAGATGGAACTCTTGAAGCGGATGCTGCAAGTTTCATTTCATACAGAATTCAATATAACAGTGATATACAGTTAATGAATCAAAGGTTTAATAAATAAGCATAATAGTTATCAGGTATATAAACCTTCTCCATTTGCACACCATATGTGACAAAGTAGCAATATCACAGTTGAAAATAATTTGAATTGTTTGTCATCACCAATATACTTTTTAGGCTGAATACTGCCTTTCTAGTCACAGTGCCAAATGATGGAACATTATGCGTAGCAAACATAAAACTAAATTAATAATATATTTAATTGTAAAGTATAATTAAATTCCATTGTTGGGATTTCCAGTGACTGTTTCCATGGCAACACAATTGTATGGATATGTACAAACATCTATGCATTTAGATTTATGTTAAGTTTATTCAATTCTGAGTTCACTTTCATTCTAGCTAACCGACATTTAAATAGGTCGTGTTGATAATGTGTTAATAGTTAACAGCTCTTTAGGCTAACGCATTTACTGAATCAGTTTTTTGTAATCAAATTGTCCACAGTGATCAACGCTACCGACTTGGGGCTTTGTCACACATTATATTGTTGATTGTATGTTATAGAAGATAGTCACGCCGGTCTTTAGTTAGACGTCTAGCTTAATCCAATTTAGATAGTTGTCGGCAATTCACTTAAATTAATAATTGCTTACATACTAAAGCAGTCCATGTTAATGTGATTACTGAAATCATCGATGGTAAATGTGTTGTCCACGAACGATTAACACAATGACTTGGATCTGGAACTCTATTCGGATAATAACATGATTATTCATTGTGTGATAGGATTTCTAAATCGATCATTATATAAAATTATTTGTAATCTAATAATTAAGTTAGCTAAACCAAGTTGTGTGTATGAAATAGAACGTAACTTCTAGCTCTCTTTACTTTATGTCCGTCTCTCGGAGAGTTCATCGGGGATGGAACACTATTTAACTGCCGGCAAGATCCATTATTTTCTTCAATAATAGTTCCCATTCCAATAACATTTAGATTTGCAGCACTGTTTGAGTAAGCTATATAAAATCAATTCAAATTAAGTTTGACAGTGAACACCAGCTTAATTCTAAATGATATTGCTTTTTTTTCCAATGCGTGATTAGGGTCTAACGCCGTGTTCAATATTATAACTTCAACACCTCAATATATTACATGGCAGCATGCAGAGAAACAGACGAATATTTGTAATTATATGGGTCGGAAGGTCATTAATATAAAGCTGAAAGAGAAGAGGACCACGTAAAAATCAAAACAATTTGCAAATTAATTTTGCTGAAGACCTCGCCATAGCGACTTTGCTGCGTCCTTTAGCTTGGATAGAAACGGAATAGTTTCTTAAAGTCCCCCAAAATAAGCGTGCATAAACTAAAACATTTTACTTGAAATGAAAATAATTAAGTTGGTACAAGGCTAGTAATAGCCAGGAGAAATCATGCCAGAATTCGAATTCAGCATAAAGAAGGCCAACCATTTCTCCTCCTATGCCTCAAGTAAAGCTTTTGATATCGCCGGGTTCATGAACTTATATGGAATGAGTTAATATTTTGAATAGCGGAAGGGCTCGAGGCTAATTAACGTTTGACATCGAGTAGCGTCGGTACATCTAAGGGTGGCTCAGTTATGACAGCTGATTGACACATCCACATAATAATATTCTGCCAGAAAATTCAGTTTTTAGTTGTTATAAAATTCTCCTTCAACCTACAAATTTGATGTCGGAATTACTGGAAAGCCTCTTACTTGTACTTCTTGAGAAACATATCAGTTTTTCATGAGATTCTGTAATAACGCGAAATTCAGAACTTGTGAGTGCATACGTTTCTTGAAAGTAACATAAGCAATCGAAATTAGGGTTTTACAACAAATGTTGATTGCCTTTATTTTAACAAACGTTGAAGTTTGTGCATTAACTTAAACAATTACTTTGAAAAGAAAATTATTAAGTTGGTTCAAGGCTAGTAACAGCCAGGAGAAATCATGCCATAATTCGAATTCAGCGTAAGGTAGGCCGGCCATTTTTTCCTCTTATACCTCAAGTAAAGCTTTTGATCTCGCCAGGTTCATGACCGTATATGGAATGAGTGAAGATTTTGAATAGCGGAAGGTAGCGGGGCTAATTAACGTTTGACATCGAGTAGGGTCGGTACATCTAAGGGTGGCTCAGTTATGACAGCTGACTGACACATACACATAATAATATTCGGCCAGAAAATTCAGTTTATAGTTTTTTTAGTTATTATAAAACTCTCCTTCACTCTACAAATTTGATGTTGGAATTATTGGAAAGCCTCCAACTTGGACTTCTTCAGAAAAATATAAATTTTTCATGAGATTCTGTGACAGTGTAAAATTCAGAACTTTTGTGTGCGTATGTTACTTTAAAGTACTGTTCTAGGTGGTCTGTTCTGGTCCCAGAGAACCTCATGCTTTGATTTTGTTTATTCGTTATTGGTTTGGTTTGCAGACTATACTTTAAGCTTATCTTTATATTTGTTTTGTTTTTAAACCATCTTCATTTATTTACTTTATTTACTTATTTATGCCCATAGGGACAATTGTGCTTAGGAAAGATATTTTGTCAAGTTTTATTTCTTTTAAATG
>JAVFBZ010039290.1:0-10706 GCA_032466195.1 Katharina tunicata
TTCATAAATAATAACTCAGGTAAAGAACCAAGATGCTATTACAGACACCTACGATCAATTAAATAGCATCAGTGACTGTAGTTTCTGATCTCTCAAAAATGTTGCCTACAAACACACGTTAGTTTAACTTTATAATGAAAGGCTAATTGACACCGATCTGCAAAGGGTAGTATATTGTCTCTGCAGGGCCGTCGCCAGGGGGTTCTGCAGACCGTTTATACACATTCTCCTGTATGTCTAAAGGAGACCAAAGATGCCATATGTTTGCGAGATATAACTCTAACTGAGTTAGAGCGTGCTGCGTAGTTTAATAATGATAATGTTGTTTTGTTCTTTCGGAAACGTATGAAATTTCTTCTAAAATTGACTGATAAAATGTCGAGTTTGTAGTGAAAGTGAACGGGCAATGCTAGTAGATTTATTGTCCCAAAAACCGCTCAGAATGCGTCTCCGGCGATGTAGGTTCCCAGAGCTACCGGGGCCACTGGACCTTCGCCTCTTGTTCTGTGTTCATCGAACGCCACATCACTCAACGCTGGTGACGGCCCTGCTCTGGTATCCCTATATGAAGTTTATATAATGTCAGCCTTAAGAAAAATAAACAACCACATCTCAATTGCATATTAAAATACAGCAAATGCAAGGTGTGCTGAATGTAGACATACATGGGAGTGATGGACACATAACATTTTATAGCATTCGCAACTGTGGATGTCCACCCAATACCTCAGGAATTCTTAATCCTACTTCAGCTGACATACACGATGTTGCTTCCAAGCGGAATAGCCTTTGGCTACGTAACTGCGTTAGCACACAATGGAGGAGTCTGGAGAATTGTAAGAGATGAACTGATTTGCGGAAAGATTTGATCAGACGAACGAGCAGGTCTTTTATAGTGTTAATGAACACAAATACAGCCACATCATGTCCAAATTCCACGGCAACCCATACTTACTTCAACTCACTATTTATAGCTATTAAATAACATTTATCTGTCTCTCCTTGAATTCAGGTAAGTATTTTTATGTCGATCCTAAATGGCGACAGCCCACGCTTACCTTCAACAGGTGACGTCATTTACGCTGAAAACTTTGAGTACGACGTTTTATAAAACACACCCCTGGACTGTTTGGTAACTAGGTTTCAAGGTATTTAGCTATGAGAACTTAATCTGGTTTAAACGTATAATCAATTAGTCTCTGTCACGTCTCAATTTGAGGGTAAAATTGGCCGCGATCAATGGCGTTTGCTACTAGAATTTCTCTAGTTCTCTCTAGTTTTTACGTTTTGGATTCGAGATTAAATTATCGCAAAAGTCTATTGTTTATATCCCTGCATATGTTATTTGCGTAAATATTCGTGAATTTACGGAACAGTTTAGACGTTTAATTATGTCATCAATGCTTTTCCTGGACTATTTTATAAAGGAAACATTACTGTCTTACCATTTATAAAATTAAAATCATTGTATGCCCGAAAACCCTGAAAACCGTAACTGTTTAACCATAACACTAAGCCCCCATGACATATCCTAGTGAAGGGCCAACCCTGTTTAAACCTGTTTTATCATGCCTGATGGCGAGGCCGTATGTTAGTGTTAAATGACACTGGTACACATCAGGCAATGATAACACAAATTCTACAGTTAATTAACTACAACAAAAAGAGGATAATAAATGAACATAGAAAATGGTTAAAACTGATGGAATAGGCACAGAGATTCACGGATGAGATTTTACATAGTGCTTAGACTAGGTAAAAAGTGAAACAACTTTATGGCATTATGATTTAAGCGATCCCTTAGGTATGCAGATGTGAATCTAGATGCTTACAACGTAGACACTGTTCATTTAACCTATTACAATAATTCATTAACCAATACAATGGAGATAGAAAAACTGAACATCCAATTATAATTTAAGTCTGTATCAGACAAAAGGCAAACAAATTGGTAATACCATATCAATTGAGGGTTTAGTTAGATCGGATCAATCTCCTATACATTTGTACAGTTATACGATCGGGTTAACTGTATCCCGTTTTAGTCATGCTATTGAATTGAATCGAGGGAAAATACTTGGACGTGGTATTTGTTGTACTACTTTTGCTTCGCTGAAAAATTCAATGTTGGAAGATGAAAAAATGTCATAATTTTGAATGATGAATAATAACGGACGTGAAATTGAAGAGTAGACAGAAGAAGACCTAATCTGTGAATTTGTATCGAAACAACGAGCTATGCCTTACATGTACTCTATTTCAACATTACTTATTTTGCCTTCCTCTCGTATCAATGACATTGTCCTCGTCTTAATGTGAGCTACATGAACTCTAGACAACACAATACAGAGATAATCACGGAAAGCTGTTCACATTGTAGACTATGTGAGACATTACTGATTATTGATATTCCTGTTTGTGGGCGTTCGAACAATCTGAGGATGGTCCATTAAGAATGACTGTCATTAAGTCAGATTATATGCTTTATTGTATGAGGATAAAAGGGTAACAACAATAATCATTAACTGTCGTTCGTTAGCAAACCTTGAATCAACAGTTTCAAGAAAATAATTCGATATCTCGTTAATACTCTATGTCTGTGCCATTTACAGCTATCATATTTATTATTGCAGCTGCAGTTTATATATGCATTTCATAATGACCATCTTTATCATATATTTAAAACATAAAATCTTAGAGCCACCTTGCGGTGACACTAACACTCCTCACCCTTGGCTCGTGTGTATTCTGTAAAAATGACAAACAAACACTAAGGGCCGTCAAAGGTAATCTGTTGTAAAAAACACTCAATATTTGTAGGGTTTCTGGTTTCAAGCAAATAACTCAAAACCTGAGGAATAAAGTGCTTCTGCTGCTCTTGCATTGTTAATGTATTTCCCGTTATTAGATGAGTGGGTGTGAAACTCTGCACAAGCACGGTAGTTTTAAAACAAATACTCTTCAATCCAATTACGAGAATAGCAGTAGAAATCGGGTTGGTGGAACAATGGAAATTTCAAGCAACAAAAACCACCGCGCATAACAGCCCACTGTTAGTGTAAAAAAAACGATGCTCTTCAATTGGCCAGCTAATACTGAGGTTAATATGTTGGTGAACATAAAGTAGAGGTGGTTTTTCACTGGTCGGCTGGAAGCAGACAGGTGAACGACTGAACCACACAGGCTAGAGGGGGCCATATTAATAAAATATTCTGGTGTGCTATAGAGTATCACTAGTAAGCTATAAGAATCAAGAAAACCGAAATGTATGGATACAAGGTTTATATTGTCAGTACATTTTATTCACAAGATAGAAAGGATGATCAACTGCGGTTGTCTTTACTTGAGCTACTTAGCAAAACCATCCTGTGATATATTTCCCTGGACTATTTAATTGGTAAATGGAGCTAGCTCAGGGATCAGACTGAACCTTTTATATTGATTTAAAAGCTCCAGTTTTAATCATCTTTTTAGGTGGACTATTTATCTTGAAAAATTTTGAACGCCAGCTTCTGAAACGAGTTATTGCCGATTTTGTAATTTCAAAGGAACCGAGTGGGCGTCAATTAAATTTACCAGTAAGTAACATCCAATCCTGGTGATGTCTACAATATTGTTGGGATATGGACGAAAATGGGGTTTCGAAAGACTAGTATGTATGCATCCTTTCTTGACTATTTATAAGAAGCTCTTGGGCCGAAAAACTGAACGCTGAACTGAACCTAACTAAAATACAAGATAGAAAAAGGGCATAATTTGACCGTGTACTGCATAGCAAGTGCTCCTGTCGCATTCAGTTTCATACCAAATGACTTACAACTCGTGTTTCCAGAATAAGTTACATCAGATCGAATCATCACCCTCGGTAAACTGCACTTTGAAATGAAGTGAATGAAACTGTTTGATTCTCTTTATCACAAGGTTGCTACCAATAGGTTGTCAATTGGCCTAATGACCGATTTTTGGTATTATCTTTGTGGTTCAAGTCCATTAAATGATAGCAATACATTATTGTGTCTCGAACAACCATACTGGTTTCAGTAGATTCCTACAAAGACTTTTTCACTCTGTTCTCAAGCAGCCTATTGAATCAATCTCAACAGTCCCAGACGGTATTTCGGACCGAACGTGAAAGACGAAAAGGCCCAGGATTAGCAAAGCAGTTTTAAAAATTCAGAAGGTCAGCCAGGACAATACCATAATACCACAAACGTGTACACTCTATAGATTATTTACTTTATTTGGTAACACGTAATTTTTTGCCCTCAAAATTAAGGACAACCTATCTGTTTTTAAATTTGGGTGTTCGGGTGCATTTTGCATCAATGATGTTGATATGTATCCCTACACTATTCACGTCAGTAAGCCAGTAAAGATGTCATACCTCAATGTTGAGGGCAAAAAATGACCTGCTACCAAATAAAGTAAATGATCTATAGAGTAGACACGTTTGTGGTGTTATGGTACTAACATTTATCTAACATCTGAAGATTATTCAGCGTCACCTCTTTTTACAAATCTTAAACAATTACAATTTGAAACAGTCTTATAGTTTTTATTGCTTTTTTTACCAAAGCGTGTGTAGGTGACACTTCTAGTTTGACTATACTAACGATAACATGTAGCCTTTAAATGTGTCAGTCTATCTTGTTATGCAAACAGTACTGTCCTACCGCACTCCAGTGGTTATCAGGAAAACGTTAAATGTGAAGTTATCGGCAGCAACTGACTTAATAACAATATCTAGGTATAACAAACAACATATGATTATACAAAACGCGCCGAAAACATCATACGGTCAATACATTTTGTTAATTGAAATTAGCATATCAGTTCTCCTCTATGGTTTCCTCTCATATGTTGTCGTTGTCGAGTTTCTTTAACTATGTTGCGTTACATGCTCTTTATCGGTGGCGTTATCATCAAATACATTGTTACTTACATGTTTCGCTTATACAGGGACTGCTTATCAATTATTTAACAATAAACAAAATAAATCGATAACCTTTCGATTTATAAGCTAAACTAACAAGAAAGAAAATATAGTCTTCAAAATATAGATCATTTCAAATCAAATTAAATTCATATGTGTAAAACAGAATAGCTGAGCAAGTTTTGTATAGTTATTATCATGTAATCATTTGTTCCAGACCTTGTTCCAGTTAGTGAACGCGTGATGAGACAGGTGATCTCCTAATTAACCTAGCGAACCATGTAGCAATTGTCACTCTTAAAAACTACCAGGACCTGGCTGACATTAAGTCAGATCCCTGTCTCATCTTTGGACAATCTTTAACTGATTCGAACAGTCGTCGTTACAGTCGTAATGGAATCTTATCAAAAGTGACCTGGGCTGCCGGTTTAAATTCATATATATAAATGAATGTTGTATTCATCGCCTTTTAGAGGTTGATTCAATTACGTTTGAAGAGAATACAATTTGTTCTGTTTGGTTTACATTTTGGAACGAGGCCTAGCTGGTAGAATATTTTTTAATTGTATTCTTCTCTACGGCACCGCAGATAATTTGTTTTCAAAATACCTTGGAGAATTGGATATTGGCAATGTGATTCTCAAGTCGAAGTCCTGTGCTGTATTATTTAGTTTTGATAATCAATCTACAACCAATAAGGCTTCCAGTTCCTAATTGGAAAAGGCATGGGAACAGTCTGTTTAACAAGTAAAGGCGATCTACTAACAATTTCTGAATTATTAAAAGGCAGTATACTATCCTTCGTAGACAGAGGGAAACATAATCTTTTCTTAAGAGCTATGTTCTTCAACAGTGAAAAAAGTTCCTCTGTAATTGTCGAATGCCTGTTTCCCCCAGAAACGTAATGTTTAAACTGTGCCTGGAGAGAGACAAACATATTGTATAACAACACTATTATTTAGACACATAAACTGGTCCGAGGTTCCATATACGAAACAGTCAGTATCGGATTTCCTCAGTAGCTCCAAAAGGCGTTTCAACGAGTAATTACCGATTTAACCGAGCAAATAAATTGATTGGCCCTCAATTTAATTCACACCACGCTTACCACTTTGTAAAGATCAGACTATTAAAAACACATTGCTTGCTCTTTTAAAAAATACAACAAACTGACATGTTTAGAAAAATGGCTTTTTAATAAGTGCCAAAAATAATTTTGTCAAATTTAACAGTATTAAATGAACCTTCAGTGAAACCTCAAGGAAAAATAAGACAAACTGAATTACTGAATAAACTATGTAACACCAGTACATCCATGCCACGGGCTGTTTATTACCGTGGCTTGTAAAGGACATTCAAGTTTTTTGTACTTTTCCGTGTTTTTTTCAGCGACTTTAACACTGCGGTCGAAAGGTTTACACCACGGTGAAAACTTTTACATAACGGTGGAAAGTCACGTTGCCGCATGTTCGGCCTCACGTACTTTACACCATGCATTTTCAATTATATATGAGAAAGAATAAAGGTTGGAAAAGCGGATTTGGGACAATAAAGGTAAGTGTAAACCTTTCCACCGTGAAATAAACATTTTCACCGCAATGTAAACCTTTCCACCGCGGTGTAAATATTTTTTACCGCGGTGTAAAGTCGATGGAAAACACGGAAAAGTACAAAAAAATTGAATGTCCCCTATAAGCCACCGTAGTTTATAGGTCTGGTGACTTATTCCCTTATTTTTGGTGAGAAAAATGAGGTTTTGGCTGTTTCCATGGGGTTTATCATTCACAATAACTACTTCGGACCGAAATCAATAGCAGACTATAACTAATATTGAGCTGTCATATTTAGAGTACATATGACCTGGCGATTGACTTCAATTTCAAGTCCAATCTAAAACTAATAGAGTTTGAACCCAGTCCTGCCCCCAATATTGTATAGTATCTATTTAGACGTGCACACTGTATGGTTAAGTTGCATGTTAAGGGAATATAATTATAAATCATATCAATTTTAGCTTAGTATTTTGAACATAATAAAGAATGTTATTAATAACCAGTATAGCTGACGTTCCGTTAAATCAATGTCGCAAAATATGTTTCCGGCTGGTTCTCTATTCCATCTTATTATCCTGGATAATAATATAGCCTAAACTGCATCAGAACGAATCACTGCCCTCTACAAATTGTATTTTATATTGACTGTATCTCCTTAAGAAAGGTTTTTTTCTGTTAGAGAATTCATCTGTTTTAACTATATGCGTATTGTGTTTTATAAACTCTAATTGATTAACAGCTGTAAAATGATAACGGTTAATTCCGTGTCACGAAGAACATACTCTCTTAAGTAGATTCTGGAATAGAAGTCTTCGCTATATTTATCCAAGTAGTTACTTGTCTTCTTCTTAATCAATGGGGAATTCGACAGGACTCCATAGCTCTCCAAACCAGATACACCGGTACAATCAAAAGAGGTGTGAGGTATTTCTTTTTTTAAAAAAAGGCCAATCTGGCCCAACAATCCTTTTTTTGTTTTTTAAGGGACGGTCTCATTTCAATGTTAGTAATTTGCTGTGATCTGTGATTGGCGGCACAATTAAATATTTATTTATTTATTTTAAAAAGTTGTTCCCGAAATGGTGCTCAAGTGTCACATGGATTGGAGAGGTGAGTATGCTCTACGGACAGTGTGTCAAATAAAAACTAAATTAAGTTCAAAATTCATAGCGTGATTTAATAGAATATAAGATAGAAGTCCTCAAGAGAATTGTAGATGTTAAAAAGATATTGTTTGTTTTACGTGACAGGCTAACTCAATTATAGACATCAATTGTGTTATGCCCGAGAAGAATAGTTGTCAAATTCCGCTGATAATCATATACTAGTATTTTGAAAACTTTCTCATCAACGCTTTCGGTAACAAGTTCACTTTAGCTCTAATACATCTAAAAATTAATCTTAAATTATGTAGATTATATAAATTTGCAATGCTTCCTAGCCAGTGAATTTGTTTTACCTTTAATGACCTTTTAGATAAAGAAAGGCGACAGATGAGTTATTGATGCCAATTTTAAAATTTTTTAAAGCTGCGTTTTTATCGCAATTCAGATATCCTTATCAAAGGTCAGTATTTGCTTTCCATGCGAAACTTTGGTTAACTTTATAAAATGTTAGTTTGCTATTATTAACTTAGTGCCTATTGGGTTTTTAGTATGTTATCGTTCTTAATTTTAAATGCAACAGAGGATGCATAAAACATAGCATGATAACAGACTTTCTGACACTGTTTTAAAGTGAACTGTTGTTATGGCTGCTGTACGTTTGTTAGCAATACAAATGCAGATTAGTACACGGTGTTTTACATAATGTACCAAAACTTGTCTGGAGCATGGAACACCTGGAGTGAAGTCGTATTACCTCAGCAGAGTTCACAAGTATAAGTATTATTTATTTTTTTAATTTGGGTGATCGGATGCATTTTGCATCAATGATGTTGACATGTTTCCCTACTATATTCACGTCAGTATGGCAGTAACGATGTTATACCTCAATTTTGAGGGCACAAATTAGCTTGCTATCAATTTAAGTAAAAAATTAACAAAGTGTACACGTTTTGCAAGGGACGCTTCAAGTGTGACTATGCTAACGATAACATGTGGCCTTTTGATTTGTCCGTCTATCTTGTAATGCAAATAGTACTACCTAAACGCACACCGGTGATTATCAGGAAAACGTTGAATGTGAAAAATTCAGTAGCAACTGACTTAAAAACAAAATATAATTATAATGAACAACGTCTGATTATACAAAACGCGCCGACAAACTCATATTGTAAAAACATTTTGTTAACGGAAATAGCACATCAGTTCTCTTCGATGGTCTCCTTCACATGTGTTGTCGTTGTCGATTTTCTTAACTCTGTTGCATATCATTGCTCTTTATCGACGGCGTTATCATCAAATACATTGTTACGTACCTGTATTGCTTATAACGCGCTGCTTATCAATAATTTAACTAAAAACAAAATAAATCGATAAGCAGTCGATTTATAAGCTAAATCAACAATAAGCTAAATATAGTTCTCTGTCTGATCAGTCAATTGGAATCAAATAAAATTCATCTGTGTCAAACAGAATTATTTATTATGTTATCCTTTGTTCCAGACCTTGTTAGTGCACACGTGATGAGACAGGTGATATCCTAATTAACCAAACAAACCAGGTAGCAATTGTCACTATTAAAAATTACCAGGACCTGGCCGACATTCAGTCAGATCCATGCCTCATCTTTGAAATATCCTTAACTGATTGTTAATCCACCAGTCGTCGTTACAGTCGTTACAGAATCATACCAAAAGTTACCTGGTCTGGCGGTTTAAATTCATGTAAATAATGAATGTTGTAGTCATCGCTGTTCAGAGGTTGATTCAGTTAAGTTTGAAGAGAATAAAATTTGTTCTGTTTGGTTGACATTCTGGAACGAGGCCTAGCTGGTAGAATATTTTTTTAATAGTATTCTTCTCTATGGCACCGTGGATAATTTGTTTTCAAAATACCTTGGGAAATTAGATATTGGCAATGTGATTCCCAAGTCGAAGTCCAGTGCTGTTTTATTTAGTTTGTATAACCCATCTGCAACCAATACGACTTCTAGTTTCTAATTTGAAGAGGCATGACAACAGTCTGTTTAACAAGTAAAGGCGATGTAATAACAATTGATGAATTTTTAAAGGCAGTATACTATCCTCCGTATACAGAGGGAAGCATTATCATCGGTCGTTATAGGCGCTTCATTGAGAACGTGTCGTTGTCTTGAAGTTATAACTTAGATAACATGAGAATAATCACCGATGAAGAAATGGTGTCGCCTTTAGAAAAACAAAAGTAATTATCTTGTTTTTGGTATGATATAAAACACGTTTAATGCGTAAACCATAATCTTACGACAAGAACGGATACATAATGTATCACTTTTTACCGTCTCATTAACCAAATGTTGACAGACATCTGGACACTTTTCTAACGAGCTATGTTCTTCAACAGTGAACAAATATTCCTCTGTAATTGTCGAATGCTTGTTTCCCCAGAAACGTAACGTATTAACCTGTGCTTGAGAGAGACAAACATATTGTATAACAACACTTTTATTTCGTCGGTCTGAGGCTCCATAAACGAAACTGTCAGCATCGTATTTTCCGCTTTTTAGCGAGTAATTACCGATTCAACCTTGCAAATGAATTGATTGGCCCTCAATTTAATTCACAGCACGGTAATCGCTTTATAAAGGACAGATTTATATTATATAAACATTGCTTGATCTTTTAAAAAAACATACCAAATTAAAGTATTTAGACAAATGTCATTTTGATAAGTGCTAAACATAAAAATGTCAATTTTACATTATTAAAGGAACCTTCAGTGAAGCATCAAACGACAATGAGACAAACTGAATTACTGAATAAAGTGTGTAACACCGGTACATCCATGTCACGGGCTGTTTATAGATCGTGTGACTTACTCTCTTATTTTTGTTGAGCGAAATGAGGTTTTGACTGTTTCAATGGGGTTTATCATTCACATTAACAACTTCGGACTGAAATCAATAGTAGGCTATGACTAATATAGAGCTGTCATATTTAGAGTAGATATGCCCTGGTGGTTGACTTCAATTTCAAATCCAATCTAAAACTAATAGAGAGTCTGAGCCCAGTCCTGCCCCCAATATTGTATATCATCTATTTAGACTTGTACACTGTATGGTGAATTTGCATGTTAAGG
>JAVFBZ010039311.1:0-10705 GCA_032466195.1 Katharina tunicata
TACTCATGTTTGTGGTATATTCAGGAGTCAGTATACTCAGGTTTGTTGTATATTCAGGAGTCAGTATACTCAGGTTTCTGGTATATTCAGGAGTAAGTATATTTAGCTTTATGGTATATTCAGGAGTCAGTATGATCAGGTTCGTGGTGTATTTAGGAGTCAGTATGCTCAGGTTTGTGGTATATTTAGGAGTCAGTATACTTAGCTTTATGGTATATTCAGGAGTCAGTATGATCAGGTTTGTGGTATATTCAGGAGTCAGTATGATCAGGTTTGTGGTACATTTAGGAGTCAGTATGATCAGGTTTGTGGTATATTTAGGAGTCAGTATGCTCAGGTTTGTGGTATATTCAGGAGTCAGTATACTCATGTTTGTGGCATATTTAGGAGTCAGCTTACTCAGTTTTGTGGTATATTCAGGAGTCAGTATGCTCAGGTTTGTGGTATATTCAGGAGTCAGCATGTTCAGGTTTGTGGTATATTCAGGAGTCAGTATTCTCAGGTTTGTGGTATATTCAGGAGTCAGCATGTTCAGGTTTGTGGTTTATTCAGGAGTCAGTATGCTTAGGTTTGTGGTATATTCAGGAGTCAGTATGTTCATGTTTGCAGTATATTCAGGAGTCAGTATTCTCAGGTTTGTGGTATATTCAGAAGTCAGGCGTACCCAGACGTTTTGCAATAGTGGCGGTTTTATTCAGCACTGACAGACGGCAGTACGTCTATGTTTAAAGCTCACGCCCTTGCTGTCATATTTGGCACTGACGGAACATCTTTTCAAGCACTTGAAAGGACATTTTTTTAGTTGGGTTGGTGGTGCTGTTTAATTACAGGTGGAGTATAACGCCGTCATATAAATGAGATACTCTTGGTAAACACCAATTAATCGCCACATATGTATTTCACAAATCACACTGGTACATGTAGGCCTATGCCAATAAATGCCACCATGCAGATGATTCTCAAAATACATTTTAGCGATCAAGATTTAATCAAATACGTTCAAGATGATCCCTCCAGTCGATCAACTGAAGTTGACTGCTCGCTTCTCCGGTTTTCCTCAGCAGAAATCGTTCAGCAAGGCTATTGCCTGTCTGTGTGCGCCCTAACCATGCATGGAACGCGACATTGAACATCAAGTAAAGGTGCTGAACACGGTGCGATTTGTGGCTGCAATTTCAGGGGATTCCCCTTGTTTACAGGGATTTTATTGGTCGATATTTGTCTCTAAAAAATCCTGACCAATCAAAGGGCTGCTAATTTGGGAAATTCCCTAAAGTCATTTCTACAAACCGCATCATGTATACGCAGCAGAAGGCGCATAAACACACGGTGCGATTTGTAGTTACAGTTCCAGTGGTTCCCCTTACTTACAGAACTTTGATTGGTAGAGATTTGTCTCTAAAAAATATCAGCCAAAAGTCGTTTCTACAAATCGTATCTTGTAAATACAGCTAAAACAAACTGGTATTAAAATCACCTCTGTATCATGATATCAGCGTCTTTGTATGGGATAATGGTGGAAATTTAGAATGAAAGAATAACAAAATTCACCTTTTTTTTTTTAAATAATATTATTTAGATGATAATACAAAATGAAAAATATTGTTGAGAATAGAACAACACACATAGAGGAAACAAATCCGACGTGGAAAATAAAATATGAGATAATATGTCAAACAGAGGTATTAGTAAGATATGAGAAAAAAAAAATTGTCAAAATTTCCTGATTTTTTTTACTCAAATTATCCAGTCCAAAAACTATTAAAAATTCTGAGACTGTCCAATGATATGTGCTATTTAGAGGTATGCCTGCATCTATAGGCTATAAGTGTAAGGTTGTGCAATTATTAAGTCAATAATGCGCGCCATAGTTCAAAATGAAGTATATATCTACCAGATAGATAGCCAGGGTTGGGAAAAGAGTCACAATGAACCCGGCCCCTCGCTTGTCGGGGTATCCCATAAAAAACAAGACACGCCCAGTCACGAATACGATCACGAGACACGGAATTACCCGAAGATTCCTCGGTTCCAGGAAAGTGCTGAGGACGAGCTGCGCCGGAATGTTAATAAGTAATTGTTCTAAGGTGTTTTGTAATCGTCTGCTGTAAGGTTCAACGGCTTTGTGGCTTTTTGGTGTCAAATTCAACGGGTCAATAGCATCATACTTCGTCCTCGCGATGCCCATGCGCATTATGCTGAAGACGAGAGTAAGACAGGAAAAAATCTGAAATCGAAGCGCGAAAATAAACTTGGACATTTGGCCGGCGTCCTCGGGCAGTGTAACAAGGTCTGTGAACAGTATTAGGGCGGCCGCCACACCACTTCCTCCCATTATCAAGAACCAATTGTCTGGAAAAAAATGAACATCTTGCTTTTTCACTTCCGTCTTCTCCATCTTGCCTATATAAGTCCTGGCCAACAAGAAAATATTTCAGATAGATATTCTCTGTTTCTGTATGGCGATCGAAGTGCTTGTAACAAATAGTCACGATTTAACCGCTGTACGCCTCCTGACGTGAGATAAGAGTGTCTTATTATAAACCTGACAGTATTGCAGGACTTACTCGACAAGAATCTCGGCACGCTTCACTACTCACTGCGTACAACTTTGTGTGCAGGATTGTTTATCACTGTCACCATATAGAGCTTCTATTTTCAAATATATCGGGCACAGTCCTGGTGTTTCAGCTCGCCTCGCGATACGTACTGTTTAAGTCCGAGTGAATATCTACAGTACTCGTTCTATAAATTGCGCCAATAAGCCACACTCTCATGCGTTGTCCTTAGTTTAGACAACTTACAACTCAAAGGCCGCGCAATCTCACATGGCCTGTAAGTGAGGATACGTTATTGAAAACCAATGACCCCAAAAAGGTTAAAACATATTATCCTGTAAAATAAAGTGATCTCAAGGTTGACGTTTTATCGCATGGCCTACATAATTAAAAAAGTAGGTCACTCTGATGTAGCCCGAAACTAGTGTTACAAAGAAGCCTGATGACATAGAGATCTAGATAATGACCTAAAATATTTACAGCTTTTACCTTGATAACAAAATTCGGTCATTCTTTCCTGAGCCTCTGTAACGGAATTAACATGATGAATAGGGCCATATACCGCAACACTTAACAGATAACTATCTAACAGATTAATGTTAGTATTCCATTTAAGGTAAAACGTCGAGAACAGTGCTCGCTAGTGTTATGGTATAAGAACACTACCGTACATATAAAGGTATCGTAAAGGACTAGCTTGCCACACATCGGTTCGATGCTATATCACATGATGGTGTTACGCGGCACATATATCACTTACAGTAACCGGGGTTTGTTTTCATTGCTAGTATAGCAACCTTTTTACTTATGTATTTATTCAAAAACTATTTGTATTTGGAAACCGACTTCCAGGAATATTAAACAAAACCATCATTTGTCTCTCTGCACAATATACGCACTATATAATATTATATATATATTTATATATTTAATAGAGTCACAACACTACAATAGCAAATTAATGCAAACAAAAAATAGCCACATATTGTCAAGTAAAGACAAAAACAAACCAGTAGAGATCATATTGGTTTATTAAGTTTTAACATCATATGACGGGAATAATCACAAGAGAGTAAAATAATGTAAACATAAAACACTCCTCTCGAAGAAAATGTTTGGAAGAAAACCCAGGCTGACAGTCATGGTCACAAGAGTTTTGCTATGCAGAGAAAAATCCTTCATGGAATCTGAGTTTAGAAAATCTTCGGTGAAAACCCCAGTACAGTCATGGCCACAGAAGTTTTTGCTATGCAGAATTCTTAAGTCCTTGATTTTAATGTTTTAAATTTACTGAAATCAACATGCAATAAAATATCCGTGTGCTTAAACAACGTACATTGTTTTGTAAAACAGAACTTTAATGTTGGAGAGTTTGACTGTTTAGATGAAGAACAGACCAGGGATGGAACTCTTTGATTGTATGATTGATTCATTGTTTAATTTATCGATTGATTGGCTGGTCGATCGAATGTCTGATTGGTTTATTGATTAATACTCCCAACAGTTTAGCGACATCGTAGCAGCAGAAATGTGCATCACAACTTGAAGACAGGACCTGACGTAATTAAGAAGGAAATGTCAGCCAAAATGGTGGCCACAGTGGGTAAGTAGGTGAGGAGGAATCCCAGAGTTCGCTGGTCTGGGTAACCTAGGAAGAACAAAATCCTGCCCGTGACGAACAGCAGGACCAGGAAAGGTATAACCCATAACTTATCGGGTTCCAAGAACGTACTGAGCACAAGCTGGGCGATGACGTTCAGGATCAACTGCTCTAAGGTGTTCTGTAGCCGTCTGGTTAATGGCTCGAGTCTCTTTTGGCCAACATGATCCAGCGGATCCATGGCGTCTTTGCTTACTCGAGCGAATCCCACCCTCATGACACTGAAGACCAGCGTAGTACAGGACAGGACCTGCCAACGAATGGCGAACACAAACTTAGACCAAGGTGTCGCAGATCCATTTATCTTGAAATCCGTGGAATAAATGATGTACCCGCCCATGGCGGACACACCCAAAACAAACAAACTGATTGGCATTATATATCTGCTTCTGTTTGGGTGCAAATTTTTCGACATCTTCGTTCCGCGGAATTCTGACTATTTTATAACAGGAACCTTTCACTCCGATTACCGACCGTCCGAGACGGAAGCCTGACAAGTAGCACAACGTAACAGTAACAAAATAACTCACAAAAGGCCAAGAGTTTGAAAGTTAATAAAGGAGGTAAAAAGTTACATAAAAGTCTTTCTCACTCCAATCTCACGTGGCACAGAAGAAAAGTTGCAGGTTGCTTGGGTTGACGAACTGATAAGAGTAATATACACTTAGGTCGGTGTCTTGCATTAAATTAGTTAAAATGATTCCAATATCTGTAGAGCTATGGAGAGGTAATATAGTCTTAAAGCTTGACTAATTTATATCTCCCCTCAATCGGCCGCAAACAAGAGCTCAAAGTCCGTCCAAATCTAACATATGTTTACATTTGCGCTGAACTAATAATTTGCTATAACAGTTTGACTGAAAATCATTTGTTTCTGGACGCGTCGGAAACTGATGATCCAAGTCGTAACAGTGAAAACTTCTTTCCCAGGAAACTTGTGTTAAGTTTGAAATGGATGGGTCAGATCTACATGCATCTCCTTCGCAATCAATCCTTGCAAGTATATCAATTAAACCATGTTTTGTAGATTACGAGCAACAGATGATCAGCTCTGCCTGGGCGTATGAATAAACAATTATCCCGTATAGACGATTTGTAATCAAGGGTGACTATTAAACGAAATTACCTTAAACTGATCGCCCACTTGATTGCTAATGTTTCGTTTGTGGTTAAAAGTCAGGCTGTCAAGAGAATGTCTTTTGATTGACTTAAAGACAGTGCCTCAGCGGACTAGGTGTGTTTTACTGAAATTGGGTCAATTGGATCGACCACATAGATTGACTACGGAGAGATTTGCAAATGGGTATCAGATTTGATCCTTTTATAAATGGGTCACTTGGTCAGCATTATAAAGGGAGAGGGGGAGGTCGGCGAGGCACATGGTCGGCGTATTGAGTTATTAAAAGGTCGCAATCGTTAAACGTACTTCCACCTACTCCTATTTTCCTACATAGCGTTGCCATAGTTATATGCTTTTCTTGGTAGATATTTTGGTTTTGGTTTCATGTGGAATACTCACTGACTCGCTATGTATACCAATCTTGACAAATTCGATCTTTGTCTGCATGACTTGTTAATCTAAAATATAATCACAATAGGAGGTTTTACCCCCGTAGGCTAGTTACAAGGTCTGTTTAATACCGCTTTATGTCGGGAAAATGATTTCTAGTGAAATACTTACACATAGTGCGGAAGTTCCCCTGGGGCTTCTGATCCCGCCAGAATTCCTTTTCTTAATATTATATAGAACTACATATATTTATTTTTTGTATTTTCCTTAAATGAATTGTCATCCTGTTACTTTTCTGGTGAAATAAATGAAATGAAATGAAATGAAAGTTCAATTACTCGACACATGATTATTTTGGGTTTTACATGATCCTAACTAGATTTATTTTGTCAGTTATTTATATATTCGATAGTTGTTTAACGCTGTAATAAAGGATTTTTACTAATATATGACGGCGTTGACGGTGTTTCGTGTAAAAGCGGGGAGAGATCTCGTAAAAACCACTCTGCGATCTCCGCAGCCACCGGAAAGCTTTTGTCATATACCTAAGTTCGACATGGAACTATACCGGGTACAGTGAAGGTCACTCAGCGTTCCAACGCTCAACAAACTGAGCCACGGCGCTGGTCCTCCGTGCAGCGTGAATGTCATGATGAACTCACGGTCTCTAATTCACGGATAGAAAAGGGTCAGTTTTTGGCGTTATCGATGGTTACAATTATAGTACGGTTTTAAATGTTCTAAGAAATACTTGATTTATAGAAGAGAGAAAAATATACACCTTCAACTAAATGGAGTCCGTTTTAAAAACATAGGTTTATGTTCTGCTCACAATGTTATTTCCCGCCAAGGCCCGTCATTGGTCCAAGGGTCAACATATAGTAAACATTTAACACGTACGCGACAGTTGTAGGTATCCAGGTCAGAGCGAATTCTGGGGCTCTGTACCGGGGGTATCCTACCCAGAAAAGTATCCTGCCAACAACGAAGAGGCTAACGAGGAATGGTATCGCTTTGGTACTTTCGCCTTCTAAATACGTGGACAAAATGAGTTGCCCGGAAACGCTGAGCACAAGCTGCTCGAGGGTATTCTGTAAGCATCGGTTGTAGGCCCCAACGTATTTCTCGCCCTCTTTGTTCAATGGGTCCATTGCGGCCGAATTTTGAAACCGGGCCATGCCTACGATTTTTGTCCCCAAGAGTAAGGTCAAAAGCGAGAACACTTGCCAGCGAGCTGTGTACACAACTTTATCAAGCGTTGAAATAGGTGTTATAACTTAGCCTGCGGTTCGCAGTTGGCGGTTTGCTATTCGAGGCGGAGCATTCATTATTTAAACTGAATAGCAGAATGGTCATAAATTGGTTACAATATAGTCTTTTAATCTGAATATTTCACCAAATGCAGTCTGGGTTATGATCTACGTACACGTGTCAACAAAATGTGTTTAGGTGCCAAAGGGCGGAGGTTCGAGTATCACTTCGAATAGCAGACTGAACAGCAGAATGGTCATAAATTCGTTACAATATAGTATTTTAGTTTGGAAATTGCATCACATGTACTCTGGGTCATAATCTACGTGGAAGTGTCAACAAAAATGTGATTAGATGCCCAAGGGCGGAGGTTCGACCATTCTGTTATTCAGCCTGCTGTTCGTTGTGCCTATCTTTTTTGTTATTTCATCCTTTAAGCTGCTTAATTATCTGGTTATCCCTCAATCCGCCGTTCTTCATCATCTATTATTGCATTTGACATGAGCCTTTTATGACTGATAAAACTATTATGTTGTTTTATGTATTAACATTTTTCTTATTATTTTTTACATTAGTTAGATCATAACAAATACCCTTTTCATTTCTGACATCAATTGCTTGTAAATATTTATTTAGGCAAACAAAATATATATTTTTTATATAAATGTAGAGAAACAAAATTTTGCTTGCCTCCACCAGTTTTCGAATTGAAAAATTATCGCTTTCGCTTTCTGAACCCCAACAAGGTTTTGATCCCTGGACTGAAGCACGAAATTTTAAATTAGTCATTTTGTCATTCCAAAAATACGCACCCAAAATGCCGTTGTTTTTTCCTCAACAAATCATGATTGTTTTGTTTTTTCAACCGTTATGTTGAAAGAAAAAAATATTCAATTGATACAAGGCTTGTACGAGCCGGTGAAATCCTGCCGTAAATGTGTATCAACAAAGTCTTTGATCCCACTGTGGTAAAAAGGCCTTGTATGTATCATTTGAAATCTTATAAGATTTTAAGATTTCAAGCCGTTTTATCACTTTTCTCTTTAAAAAAATATGTAAAAAAATAATTTCACATACGTGAAAAGGAATTTTACATATGTTAAAAAGAATTTCGCATGTGAAAAAGATTTTAACATATCTTGAAAAGAATTTCACATATGTTAAATAAACTTTTATTTCACATATCTAAAATTCTTTTTTACATATGTAAAATAGTTATTTTATTTCACTTATGTGAAGAAGAAATTCAGATATGTGAAAAAGAATTTAAGATATGTGGAAAAGATTTTCACTTATGTGAGAATGAATTTAAGATATTTGAAATAAAAGTTTATTTGACATATGTGAAATTCTTTTTAAGATATGTGGAATTGTTTTAAGATATGTGAAATTCTCTTTAAGAAATGTAAAATTATTTTTCACATATGAATTTTTTTGTACATATGTGAAATAAAGAGAAAAGTGATAAAACGGCTTGCCAAACAGGGCTAGTAACCGTTGAGTTGGAATAACATCATATACATATTCTTGCAGAATTTTTACGTCTCAGTTATTTGTTGTTGTTTTTCTTATGTTTAAACTTTCACTTAACCTATAACTATGGGTGTGGAATTAACAGAAAGCGCCCATTGATTTCATTCTAAACACAAAGATCTAGTAATCCTATGATTCTGTGCTAACGCATAATGCCCCAGTCACGTGGGTATGTGGCTTTGATTTCCCTTGGTTGAGAAGAAAAAAAATGCAAAATTTTCTGCGCAGCCATTGCGAGATGTATATATCATGCGACTAATTGAACCTGTCAAATGAAACTATTATATAAAGTAGAAATTGAAGACTAAACTTAACGTTTTATTTCTCTCCAAACAACCAAACATATAGCTAAATTTAAAAAAAGAAAGGGAATAATTAATAAAATTAAATAAATATTATAAATAGTATATAATTAAATATAACAATATAATATATACGGCTATATTTCAAAATATGATATAAATAATAAAAAAGATAATAGTATTTGCACTGTTAAAATGAGCAAAGGACTTTTCCAATAAGTATCACACATTTCATAAGACAAGCAATCCATTTAAGGGTCTACAACATTTCAAAAATACAAATACAAACAAACACCACATTATTATTATAACATTACTATTATTTTACAGTACTTCAGAGTTTCGCGAAAAATTGTTACTTTCTTCATTGGAAATTAAAAATAGTGGGACTTGAACAGGATCAAGTGAGCAATAAACATAGAAGAAAAAAGGATGAAAATAAAAGGAATTAACTTAAACGAATAAAAAGAGGTAGAGTTGAGAAACGAGAACATATTCGAGGTTAAAAAGATTTCTATATACATCGACTTACATATTTCTTTTATCCAATTTCCAATGAATAGGTCATTTTCAGAGTATGACAGCAGCTAAATCAATTGTGGCTCACTTCGGTTATCTCCCTTAGCGGATTTTTATGGCAGTAGCTATCCTTGTGTGTATCGACTGGCCATTTTGTCAGCCTTTATCCCAAAAAATTTGGATAGGAGACAAATCACCCTGTAATTAGCACGGCGTGATTCAGAACTAAAATATATATAATATCTATATATATATATATATATATACAAAAACCCGTAAACAACAGTACGATTAGCTGCTTACTTGGAAATAGCCCATGACACAAAAAGGACAAACTTCCTCGCAGCGCGAAGCTGGTTTCCGAACTCGGAAAGCAGGTAATTGCACAGGAAAGATGGCCAATTCATACATTAAAGGAGAAGTCTGAACTTAGGAGAAGATTCGCCTTTCAGTTTAAATTACACCTAAACATAAATTTATTTTTCTACACTTTGTCAAACAGTGGAAACCTCATGAAAACCAACACGCGATCTCCGCAGCCACAGCAAAACTTCCTTTACGTAGCTAAGGTCGACATGGGGATTCAAACCTATATCGGGCATAGGGATCGGTACTCAGCAGATCAACGCTCAACCTATGCCGAGGCACGTGGCAGCCCCCAAACAGAATTCGAATGCTAAAGATACACCTCAAGATCACAGAAATATGGCAATGATTGGTTTGAATCCATTAAAACATTTCTATATGCTTTAAAGAACATGCCATATAGCTAAGGACAATTTGTTTCTTACTTTGGTCTTTATCTGAAGAAACGCCAATCTTCTCACAGGGCCAACTCTTGAAGTGACTTCACATGACTCGGTTGTTTTAGTGTTGTGTTTCTGTAGGAATACATTGCCGCAACATACCCTTGTGCACGGCGTTTAACATCAATCCAGAACTTATGTGTCGCTAGGGAATATAAATGCCATACAGGCTACGTGTGAGAGATGCATTGTCTGAGTGCCGCATGGGATTGCATCCCTTGCATCAAACGAACAATGATCTTTGGAGAATCTAAAGTTGAGAACTGAGAAGCGATAGAGGATCTTATGATGTTGGTGATTTGATATTATGGTATAAATGGAAGACACGCTACTGGACAATTAAGTATCTCTACGAGCGTTTACAATCTATACACAGTTTCACTATTACCGCCTTACTTAAAAGTGTGTTCGATCGTCATAGTCGATATAAAAGAAACAAAGATAAAAGAATCCTGACAAAAAATGCAATAAATATAGTTGATTGATGTACTTAAGGTTATGTAACTCATATAACGGCGTTCCAGCCCAATTGTGTTGAGGAAACCACCGTCAATAACATGGGCAAC
>JAVFBZ010039322.1:0-10704 GCA_032466195.1 Katharina tunicata
TCGATATTGGTGTACATAGATTCTACGTCAAGGGTCACTAATATGACGTCTTTATGAACCTTTACTACAGATAACTTATTCAGAAAGTCCTCAGTATTTTTTTACAAAACTGGGTTGCCTGTTGGCGTCTTTTTAAATATCTTTGCTTGGAAAGTGCCTGTTTCCAATCTTTCTCTGCCCAGTCAAGAGCAATAGATTATCATCAACCAAACAGAAGCTGCTATATCAACATTACGCCATTTTTTAAAGTAACCATAGAAAATGATGCCTACGGTCTTCCTAGACCCATTTTGCTCAAAATTGAGCAAAAAGGAGGTATTGCTTTGATTAAAAGATAAGTATTCAAACTTCATGCTAGTGAAAAAAGTATTTTGAAATTCTTATTATTCTAAATTAGTTTTCCATTAGCTTGTTCAAACGATGATCTTATACACAGAGACAATGCTGTTTATAAATGAATTTGAACATAAGATGAAGACAATGCTATTATTTCTTGTATTTGTTTCAATATTGTTTGTTTGATTGGGGTTTTACGTCTTACTTAAGGTTATTTCACTAATATGACGGTGTGCCAGTCTAATGGGTGAAGGAAACCACCCTTCACAACACTGGCAAATCACAAGATGCCACAGGACATTTACAGGACAAACTGCAAGACACCACAACAAATAGGCTTCCTGATGCCCCTTAGCTCAGAGAGCAACGGGGCACAGGAAGCTCCCACCTAACCACCCGCTATTATTATTACTCGTAAATAATTTAATTTAGTTAATTTAGTTTAAATTTAGCTTTTTTATAAGATAAGATTTTAGGCTCGTTGAAAATTTCAAGATGAGAACAGGGGGATGATACAGAACAGCCATAAACAAATATGTTTTCATGTATATTTGCACACGGGTAATAACAAGGAGAAGATTAGAATACATGTAATGATATTTTACATGAAAATCCTCAGCCATCACGGGTCTGACATCTTAAATTCAACTTTTCATAATAGTCCTTATTCACAATTCAATATTACATTCATAAAGTAAGGAAAACTGTTATAAAGAAGGTAAAATGGAACAAAGAAAAATAGTGCGGGCATAGTTAGAAATATTTATTTATTTGATTGGTGGTTAACATGTTGCTGATGTATGGTGGAAAACCTGGATAAACTCAAGAAAACCACTCCGTTATATCCACAGCAATGTGAAAACCTCTCAAATTTTTAATAATAACGCATATTATACATAAACTATGCCTTTAAAAATTATTTTAATATTCAAATTATGCATATCACCAACATAATTATGCCATCAAGACTTTTTATTATCTTGATGGCAAAATCTTAATTAACTTTAATTTCAAATGTCTTGCATAAAACCAGTCATTAATATATTATTTATTTTTATTATTTTAATTTTCAATTTTTTAAATTAAATCATGTCTATTTCATTGTTGCACATGTGCCTTACTGTTAATACTTACGCAGAGTTGTTACAGATATTGAATCAGAATAATCCCCGTCTCCAAGACTATTTTTACCCGCCACAGATAGTGTATATGTCACAGAGGGGAGCAGGCCTGGAAAAAACAGAATGTATTTATATGTTATCACAGTTTCTGTTGATTTAATAGTAAATGTGATTGTTGATTGATTATTTTCCAATGTTAGACCAACATGACTATTTAAGTCCCAATACCAGATCATTAGCTAGGTAAGGGGATCTGTGGACCAGAAGCATCCACTCTGGAAGCACATGTAAGGATAACTCCAAACTGAAGTGTCTAGTTTCATATTTTTATAGCTTAAACAAACTATGTGTGAGACAAACATATTATATATATATAGCCATCTATGTTTAAAATAAAGTCCCTTTCCAAAATGTTACAGTATATATTGTTTTAACGATCATTTAATATGTGGCTTCAAAATACTTTTTAATAATGCATTAGTATTTAAAGTTTGTAAATAATGTATTTATAGTGTGATTGCTGATATTTTAATAATCAAAAGTGGCAAGACTTTCTGAAAAACACTCAATGGAGATAATCTGACTTGCAAATTACACAAAAGTGGAAAAACTCATCATGGAGCAGCAGAAACGTTCAGTTTAGAAAAGTTTTTTTTTTGTACATATGTTTATACACCATCTTGACATCTTGTAACTCAGTTGATTTCTTTTGACAGGGCATGCATGTTTCCCCTCTAAATCAATTAAATAAATATCATTAATTATAACCTGTGATATTGTAGGAGGAGTTTGGTGCTTCTATATTCTCCGGGCCATCTTCAGACACATATGTGATGAGAAATGTTTGTTGTTCTCCTCCATTAAACCCTGGCTCCCACTGAAGCAATATAGAGGTCCAGGAATACTCTAACGCTTCTAAATTAGTCGAAGGGTCTGGTTTGGCTGAAATATAAAACAGAGACATAGACTCATTTATAGAGTAACATTGGTCAGTTGTTTATAGAGGAAGATTTGATAAAGTATTTTTAATAGCAGATTATAATAAAGAGGATGCCTGGTTTTTATAATCGCACAAATTTAACCTCACTTCAGACTAAGACAAATCTTACTGAAATGCTATCACAAGGTGAACTCAAAACATAATGAAGCTGAAACGTAAAAAGCCTCACAGCTTTAGAACATCTCAGCAATTTAGCAAATTATAAGTGCTGAAACATTTAATGATATACATAAATCGGTTACAAATCTAAGGGTAGTCAAATAGAAAATTAATAACAGACTAACCAATAATTTAAGACGACATTGTAACAACACAAATCCCACACCTGCATGAACATACCAAACCAAAGAGAAGGCAAAGAAACTGATGCACGCTTAAAAACCAAAGGATTTATACTTCATGTTGACTTGATTACTATAACTCATAACATATTTAAAGTAGTGCATTTCTTGCTGACTTACATTTAACGACGACTTGTCCAACTGCAGAGTTTTCTCCCAGTGCATTAGTGGCTTTACAGGTATAAGTGCCTAGTTCAGAACTAGTGATGTTACTGATTATCAAGCTGCTTACAAACTCCAGCTCCTTGTCACCAAGGCCACCAGAAAGTATACGGTACTTATTTGCACTAATGAGCTCTACACCATTGAATTCCCACTTAAACAAAGGCTCTGGGTTAGCTTTAGCCACACATCGAAATATCACAGTAGAATTCTCGGCAGTTTTCTTAGGGTCAACAGTAACAACAGGGGGGTCTGTAAAACATTATCAAATCAAATATGTATGGTATGGGTCAGATAGGGTAATGGTACACATACTAAATTAGAGAAATACGTTTGTTAAGACACAAGTAATATGTTGCCAAAGTTGAACAATACAAACATGTGTCAAAACAGTCAATCTAAATGAATGTCAGTTCCCTTGATTGTTAGCTTGTCGCATGACACAATAGTTAAAGTTATTAACCAGAAGAATAGCGTCTGAACTAAAAATTATTTAATCCTTACTAATGTGATAACCTCACACCTCTTCTGAAAGTTATCCCATGTATATTTGACACAACCATCAATTAAGAAATCTAATAAAAAGCTATATAACTGTTTATGTAGATTCACCTAAAGAGAACAGTTCACAAGAGGGAAACGCATAAAAGAAACATCTGTTGAAGAGGAGTGCGAATGTAGTTATGACTATGCAGTTGTTGGACGAATTATCAACATGACAGCACCTTTTGCTATGCCAGGTTCATCAACTGCAATTGTTTGAAAAATTGTGGTTTATATCATACTCAAGGTTATTTCAATCATATGACGCCAAGCCAGTAGATCAGGTAATGTTTTCCTTTCTAACTTACACTGTACAAAGAGTTGAGTTGTCTGTGAGACATTGGCAGCCACAGCACAGGTGTAATTAGCCGTGTCACTGATCAGTATCTGATCTACTCTACCTCCTCCTTCTCCTCTACCAGATCCTGTTAAAAAACAACACATAGTTCTATTACAGAAAGAAATTATGCTGATTTACTCATACAACAACGATATAAGGATTCTTCTAAACTGAATCTATATTTGAGAATTTCAATGTCTCAAGTTTCAAGGGAAAATTGACTTGGGGCCTTGACATAAATAGTATTTTTTTCTATTGTATCAAACTTTTCTTCTTTTCTGTGGTTTCAGTTAAAATGTTAATCATGCTGTGTAAAAACATTGTTCTTATTCAAATATTTGATTTTTAATGTTGCTTGTTTTGAAAATCTTGCAATATAGTGTTTATTTATATAATATAAGTTTTGGAATCCTGTCAACTACACTGCAATAATAACATGCATAAATGATCCTTTTTTGGGAGACTGATTTACTCTATAAACCATGTTTAAAATAATTGAGAGAATACCTTTAAACCTGAGACTACTTCTCACTTTCTTGCTATAAACATCTACAGTAGAAGCGGGCTCCTCCAGTATTTCAAAGTAGGATGTCGAAACCCTTTCTCCATTTTTGAGCCACTCTATATTAGGCTCAGGAAGACCTCTAGCCTCACAGCTTAACTGAAAATTGACCACATCCACTGATATGTTTCTGGCAGGCACTGCAGGTGAAATAATTCTTGGAGGTTCTGAGGAGAAAAAAAAGACTTAATTGGTTTATACCTGGTAAATAATATGTATATTTATAGGAGGCAAGCCAAGTTTTCTTCCTCTACATTCATACAAAAATATATATGTATATATATCTATGTATATTTAGCAATGTCTGCCAAGATATAGATTATCGGTGTCTATGTTTAGCTCATACTTAAGCAATTTGTGATTGTAATAAAAAGAGTGACAAAACCAAAAGCTTCCTTCTACTGTACCAAAAATGTAATCAACAAAACAAATTTTAACTATTAGCTTCTAAATTAAACAAGAGTCTTGTATTAATTTGATTTGAGTGCTTACTACTGACCATTAATAAGTATGTTGAGCGATCCCCATTCTCCCTCGCCAAACGAGTTTTTGCCACGACATTTATACTTTCCACTATCACTAAGTGAAGCCTGCTGAATGACGTAGATTGGTCTTTGTACAACCTGATTCTCATCTTTTTGCCATTCCACCTGACCATCTGGATAACCTTTAAATAACATTACAATATATTATTCAGCTACTCCTTACGGAAATTATCTGAACTTGTATAGTGACAGTTATTTCAAAATAACATTATATAACAGAGCGCTTTTTTGTAGTTCTTTAAAACTTATATTAGAGATACATGTCCGTTCAATGCTCTCAAAATGGTAACAAAAACAATCATAATATTATTTTTTCAATTACAAGCCTTTCTGGTTCATTGCATTACCATTACATTTTAGGGTACCTCATATTACTTAAACTAATCCTTTGACCTTGTATCGAGAACTGATTGAACTTATCCTTCAATCTGGTAACATGAGTTTTGCACGCAACGCAGCAAGCCATATGGTGATAACTTGTATCAAATGATTTCAAAATCCCATCACTCACAACAAATCTAATGTGCTTAGCCTTTGACCTTTAATCATGACCTTAAGCCTGCATGCCAGTGGCGTTTGTAAGCGACACATCGTCCTCATAGACTGGTGTAACACCTTCCGCCATCATTATGGCTGGGAAATAAATATATATATCTATAAAGCAAGTACCACATCTTACATCATGTTCTAATAAAATCATGAATCAATTTATTACAGACCCTTGTAGAGAGGACATCAACTTGTTTTAATAAATAATTACCTGGTTCAGGAAGTTGACACTGGAACTCCACTCTATCCCCAATACTGTGTGAACCAGGGGAGACAACTTTGGCTGGACCAGGTGCATCTGCAAATACCACAATATACATACATGTATGAAAATAGAAGGCAAAACTACCTTCATACATAAACAGGTTTATCACCCTTTGGCCCCTCTTGTTTGTAGGAATGTTGTGAGCCAGACTCTGGTTGATAAAACCACTGATACAAAGGGGTTCAATCCACATAAGAATCGGGCTGTATGTGAATTGGTATGCCAGATACAGAAGGAGGGTTGTGGTTTTTTTTGCGTCCAACCAAGTTTTCAAAATATCAAATAGAATTTTTTTTTTAAATCCAAATTTGAACAAATTTGACTTTGTCTTAATTTTTCTCATCATTTCATTGTGTGTACATGTAAAAGTAAAATCTTTACGTTGTTTATTTTGACATCATATGTTGCCGTTCATAAACACCATGAAAGTTGCATGAATTTCGTAATATTCAATTGGCAACCAGAGTAACCGCTGATATATGCAGCATTCAAGTTTATTGGAAATTAATCAGGAAATGACCAAACACTAGAATTGTTCTGGGTAGTGTGTAATGATTGTACTTACATTTAACCAGTACTTGTACAGTCCGGCTAGCTGGTTTAGTAATGGAGGCTTTTCCTGATGGGCGGAGTTCATTCTTTACTGTGCAGGTGTAGTTGTCAGCATCTCTTCGTGTGGCTACGGCGATACCCAGTTTAGACTTGTTGGAGACAATTCCGCTGGTAGACTTCCAGGTGAAAGAGCTTATTGGTGGTAAGGCTTCCGTCTCACAAGTGATGTTAATCCTATCATTTTCATTGACGGTCAGGATTTCACTAAAATTCACTATCTCTGGCCCATCTAAAAGAATGGTTAAGGTATTTTGTATTGTATTAATATTATTAGAAACACTTGTTTATGTAAGTTGCATGTCATTAACTTTATCTCACTCAAATAAGACATCACATGGAAAAAATCAATTTCAATGTAAAGTCAATGTTTTTATTGTAATGTAGTTGTTTGTTTTTTTTAAAAGCAGGCCTCGACATAATGTTTCAGCCTTTCAGGGCACCAAAGCAACTTTGCCTTTGGATGTTACTTATCTTCAAGGGCACAGCGGCAAAAGCATGGGGCACCAAGTCAATTTTGGGAACTGTGGATAAGGCACCGAGGCAAAACTAAAACATAATTTACTTATCTACACATTTTTAGCTTTAGCTTTTAAATTTGGTGTTAATTTTTTGCAAGAAAAGATACATGTACAGTTTGGCCTATGGAAAGAACCGAAGAACTCATTCGGTGCTGTAATGTTTCTAAGCTTAGTGCTCATAGGCTGCCTTGCACCAGCATTGCCCCAACCCAGCTCAGTGACTTGTACCAGTACATGCAGCCCTCAGACCAGTCAAATAAATCAATTTACTTGGCTGTTATCAGTAATCAAATTTTACTGATATTATTTGACAATAAAAACGAAGGGACTGTGGGACTTTTTTTTTAATTACTGAAGTGTTATTTAATGAGTTTAAATTAAACAAACAAAATGATTGCCTGAAGTATGCTTAAGACTGAATTCAATTTTTCATTTTTAATTTTGGTAAATTTAGCAAAGTAAGTAGAAATATTGCAGCATAGGCCTATATAGATATATTATGTGCCAAAATTGATAGCTCAACAGATTAAATATTTAACTGTCCATGTTGTCAACTACTGTTCATCTGCCAAGTGTGACATGGTGAACATGGGGATGCGTTAAATAAAGTCAGTTTCAGACGAAAAATGCATTGAAAAATAACTTCACAAATAACTACATATACTACAATTGGTATGCAAGTAATCCAATTAAATTATGTAATAGCAAGTCAAACTTTTTATACAGTATAAAAGTATATAGCAAAAAGTCTACTCCGGAAAAACATTCATTTACGCGATCACGGCAAACAAAAACTATAATTGCAACCATTTTGTGAACCAAAATTGCGCGGACCGGGAATATGAATATGCCAGTTAAAGCAGAGTGAGACCTCTGTCAAGCAGAGTAACCATGCTGACTGTCAACACGTATGCTTGTTTACGAGCCACGGTCTGACGCGAAACGATTTCTGAGCACTTGCAAATGACGTTCAATTGTGATGCAGTTTGATCATGTAAATATCCAATGTCCGAAACATTTTAATTGAGATTTTAGTGTCAACAAAAAGGGGGACGGTGTTAGGGACTGCAGGGGGCACCATGACATGCTTTAATATAGGGGTAATTCAAAGTTGCCATCAACACGTCTACTTTTGAAAGAGAAGCATGGCAAGTGGTGAGGGCATCGCGCCAAATTGTCTCATTGCCGCAACTTATGTCAAGGCCTGAAAAAGTTGAGAATGGGAAATTGCACTTTTTGTTTTTGCTTTAAAAAATATGAATGTAGAACTTAGAAGCTTGCTTATGACAGATCCTAGTGTTTTCCTAAAGATGAAACTGCTTTTCATTCTCCATTGAATGGATAAGAGTACATGCCCCTGCTATGGAGGGTGGGTTCATATAGAGATTGAAACAGATTTTGAATTAAAACTAGTCAGTAAATCCCTCATATGATTGCGCTTAAATAATTAAAGCTACAATATAGCCTACATATCATGTTAGCGATTGTAAGTGAATAAAAAATAATTAGAAAAGTCACTTTAAAGGCAGTTTTCTGGGTTTTCCTCGGTTAACAGAGCTTGTAATTAGCTGTAACTTCTTAGTGTGAGAAACAGATCATAACAAAAATTATAAAATGTTAGGTAAATTATAGTGTGTGTTATCTTTCTCACTCTGGTCATATTACATTGAGTTGGTTAAGGTGTCGTTTGACCTGACAACCAAGTACATTCATTGTACTTGAAAACGACCTGTCACATGTTATCATGGATATCTTTATAATTTATAACTCAATTGAACTTAAGTAGTAGTTACATTGTCTACCAGTTATACCTTAGCTGTTCACAATTCCATGTATTTTTTATCTGGAACCAACCCAGTCAAATGAGCACACTCGTAAAATACCACTTGTGAAGACATTTGACTATACCTGCGCATGCAATGGGGTATGTGTAAATTATCTTTCAGAGGGTTAACTGCCAAGCAATTAGGTCAACTTCAATGCATTATTTATATACACTTGTAATGCCAAAGTTGGTTTATATTTAATGCCATATCCAGCCCTTGCTTTTATAATATCTGCGTGGTAATACTGACTTTCAAGAAAAGCACCGAAAAATAAAATCATACTTTATTTGAATTAGCACTATATTTTTACCCAGTGTGATAAACACTTTAACTGAAAACACAGAAAATAATTTGTTGTCAATTGGTGATACACTTTTAAAATCTTTTATTTAAATATTAGCTGTTAAATCATATGAATTGGGTGAAGATTTCACTCTTACATGTTTTAAACATGGCAATTTAAAATACATAAATATAAGTAATACTAATATTTATGTATTTTAAATTGCCATTGTCTCATTTAAGAAAATGCCTACAAGAAGCCAATCTAAATTGCTGCTTTCCCTTACGTTATCCCACTTTGTCACAATTTTTGTTCACACCTATGACAATGCAATTTACGTTTCAAAGTTGAAATCACAAGGATTAACACTCTGGACCTGTTACATTGCCTTGTTGCTAAACAAATGAGTGTTAAAATGAAGGGACATCCGAGTCATTTTAATGGGTGCCATGGGTGTAATGTTACAGCATATAAGAACTATTCCGAAAGAACGATAACACAAAATGATGATATAGGATACTCAGATTGAAAAATAGTTAACCCATTTCAAAATTAACCTTAATTTTGGTGATGAAGGAATCCATTTGTTAGATTTATCAATGTTGAAATTTGGCTTTATTCTGTTGAATACTTACATTGTACAATTAATGTGAGAGCTTTTGTCGTGGCCTGGCCTACTCCATTGAAAGCGGAACAGGAGTAAACGCCACTGTCCGTCTTCTCTACACTAGGGAAGCGCAACTCATTACTTACAGCTGAAATGGCAATCAGAGGCATCATATATTAAAATGACATTAAGAAACATTAAACTTCATGACATTTACTTTATTCTAAAGCACATCTATTTTTCTCTTATTATTATTATTATTTTGAAGTGCCTAGCCAATTGTATAGATAATGTTCATAACAGTATATCAACTATATATCTGAGCCCCAATAATTGACAAATAGACTACAAGCCATTAACGTGTATACCCGCAAACAGTTAAACACATCAAATACAGGGATTACTACAACCGCAACGTAAGTGCTGATAAATAAGCTTACTCTCTTTTTAAGCAAGTGTGGATGGCACAGAGGGCACATATTCATACCTAAGAAAAGTTGAAGTAGTAAAACCATACTCTTCCTAAACAAATTCGATCCATCTAATTTTTTTTTGTTTAAGGGTTATCCTAAATGACGCCCAATCATTAAAGATTACTTTGTTCAAATCCTCAAAATAGTACTTGATGTTTCCCCCCGACACGCCCATAAACTGCGATCGATAGGCCTATCACGTGACAAACAAAAATCTGACACTTTGCCAACAACGCTGGTCACATCTCACGTTTATAGAGTTATTCCTGTCTGTTTGGAAAAGCATACTGGATACAAGACACCTTTAATCTTTATATTTATCGTACGTTTTGCCGGAATGTTTTAAATGTAATATTCATTGATAAATTTACGTGATAGGGGTGATGGATTTCAGTGAATCATAAAATCGACAGCAGTCCGACCTTTTATCAATGTTAAACATTTTTTAAAGTTTAATTTTGGCTTTACAAATGGAACAGAGCACATATTTTTATTTTGTCTGAGAAACGGATCGATCAATAGTCTGTAATATTATTTGTCTATTTAAGCTAAGCATCAATTAATAATAAAAAAAAAAAAAGTGTATGTGTTGAACTGGTCTTAGTTGTTGACTTGTGCAGG
>JAVFBZ010039333.1:0-52561 GCA_032466195.1 Katharina tunicata
CGCCATTGTATCAGCTCTCGTTGTCTGAGGTCGGACTGCGTATCAATCTCGCTCTTCGAGCTTGATTGATACTGCAGTCCGACCTTAGTCAACTCGAGCTGATACATAGTCGCGTATCCCGCACTGTCATTATAATCTCTATATATTGATTGATTAATGTGGCTTTACATCGTAGATTCTTTCACTCATGATGGCATGCCAGCCAAATAGGTGACGAAAACCACCCTAAACACAGACCTGGCAACACAGAAGACACCACAATACATTTACAGAACGGAGTACAGGACACACAAACCAATCTGCTTCCTTAAGCACTTGAGCTCAGAGGGCGCCCGGGGGTCCAGGGCACAGACGACTCCCACCCAACTGTGAACAGGATTACTTCATAACACTAAGCGACATTTAGAAGCTCTGCACATAACAAAAACGTGTACAAAAATGTTCTAATGACTTTGATGGATTCTGGTTACGTGTATATTGATAAGCAAACTTTTGTTGACGATCCATCAGTGTCATGTTTTTGTTCATAAGACTACAGGTAGGCCTACACCCAACACAATCTAAATCAGCTATTGAAATTTGAAATTCAGGGAATTTTTTGTAGAAAGTTTCTGGTAGATTTTGTAAGATAATTCTGGAATGGTGTACATTATGTGCAAGGAAGCTCTGATTTATGATCTTCCTGCAGGGTTATTGAAGAGTTACCAGGTGAGAATGTCAGTCCTCTGAGACGAGATTCAACTTAGAATTACCCTAAATATTCAAAAAACTTCTGACAGCTTTGAAGGCTTAATCAAACTTGGTATAAGCTGGTGCAACCGTTCGACCGCAGTTAGAGTGACCCCTTTTTTGAGGGGAGAAATCTTGAAAATAACGTAAATTATGTAATGCAGTATCGGGAATTTATTTAAATTATGATTTGTGATGAATGATTCGAAGGGTAGGCTTGTTGTCCGCTGCAATCCAAGACATGAAGTGAAACTAAGATTTGAGATTTCTTCCATAACTTTCAAACCAAAAAGTTCAACTTGAGGGAGTTTTAAACACATGAACAGTCTTGCTGCTATTGAAAACATTTGAAATTGAAAGTGTAGAGTGAAAAATATCAATTGTAGAAGTAATTAAAAAAAATTTAAATACAAGATAGACCAGATTTCCTGTTTTCTTCTTCTTCTAAAACAGCCTCATTTATATAATATCAGCTTCAAGAAGCTATTATTGGAAAAAAAAATTGATTTACAAAATATACTCTTATGTTAATTTCACAGGACATATTGAGAACACACAGCACGCTATTGTGGCAATGCAAACCGCTATGCTATTTTAACGGAACTCCCGAACATACACTGAATTTTTATAACATTTGGCCATTAATTCACATTTCTTCCGTCCGCAAAAGTACATTTTTAACAGATGTCTGTCAATCTGTTAGTTAAACTGATGACTTTGAAAATACTGTTTTTTCACTCTGGTGTTCTATTCCTACCTCCAACAGTGGAGAGTTTGACATGTGAAAACTACTGGAAAATCTCTAAGTCTATTTTATTTTTTATGTTTTCCATACAGACGGAATGAAACCTTTTTAGCATTAAATATTCTGCAGGATAGTTATTATTTTTTCGTTTCTAAAAAAACAAAACATTTGGCTTGTTTATTGTTTAAATTTTGTTAAAGTTTAAGGGAAAATTAACAGTTTTTGGATGCATGTATTTAGGAAGCTTAATGTACCTCCTTTTCCTAAAGAGTTCAAGAGAAGAGGGGAACTAATCAGTACCAAACAAGACCAACATCTGCCTGAGTGTATACAATGATGAAAGACTACTGTTGATCAGCTTTTCTGTAATTGATGGATTAGTTCAGTCTGGCACGAAGAGTAAATACTTTGTGGAAATTGACTTGTCTAAAGGCAAGGCTATTTTCTAAAGAGCCCGTTTCTGAGCCGTTAGCTTTTATATTCTGCTGCGAACTGACTTCGCGGTTTCATTACAGCTTGTGAAATTTGTGTTCATGTCTGACATACATGTTCTGAACACAAAGTAATTTCACACAAACTTCAGTTACATGCAGTGTAATGTACATGTAAATGACCGTCAGTTCAGAGTTGATTGTTTGATTGGGGTTTTACGCCATACTCAAGGTTATTTTACTACTACAACGGTGTGCCAGCCCAAGAAAACCACCGTAAACGACACTGGAAACATGCAAGACAGGACAAAACACGTCGATCCCACTACATGTATACGGCACACTGAGTATTTGATTTCCTACTTTCGACTGAAAACAAAATTGCGAAACTAACCTACATTGTAAGCAGCACAGGTAAATGCCTTTTCATACGGCCTGAGATTTGTTTTGCGATTGGGGTTTTACGCTGTACATACATGTATGGTTATTTCACTTTTATGTCAGTGTGCTAGTCTAATGGGTGAAGGAAACCACTGCACCCTAAACATCGCTGGCAATATAAAAGACACCACAGTTCGTTTACAGGACAGAAAAAAAGGACACCACAACAAATCGGCTTCCTGATGCCCCTTAGCTCAGAGAACACCAGAGCACAGGAGGCTCCCACCCAACCACCTGCTTAAACTGAATATTAGATACCTAATATTTTTAAAAAAGCAGTTATTTAATAACAAACTGAAGGTCCTGTAAATTGAATAAAACTTTGGCGACCTGGAAATAATTATTTTAAAATAGGTATGTTTAATAACAGCCAAAAACTTTTCTGGCTTAAACGTAAACAGGTACCAAAATGAGTTTCACTGCTGAGCTGGTAATCTGTTTGCGTTAATTAGTCAATAAATGAGGTCTGCAAAGGTGTGAATTTAATTAGCTCTAGCTTTTCTAATGTCTTACAGGTGAGAAAATTGTGCCAGAAAATGTCTTCCCAACTGAGAAAATTGGTGAAAAACATGTACAGGACTTAAGGGTCAAAGTCTCTTTGACGATTTGCAATTGTAGTTGTTGCAAAGTTGTGGATCAGTTCCCATTTGATAGAGATACATACATGTACATGTAAGGACATTTTTAAAAAATGTCAGGTAAAATGCATGCCTATGGAAATATATTAGCAGCACATGTATTGAAAAATCGTGGCCTTCAGTAGTTTGGAACTTTTTCATGCACAGCATTCTAGAAAGTTGGAGAGACATTTTGAATTTCTGAGACATCTACAGTATTACAATTTTTATTCTGTCCTTGATACATCAATAAGTTTGATTGATTGATTTATTGATTGATTGGTGTTTAATGCCGTGCTTAAGGGTGTTTAATTTATGTAACGGCGCTGTATTTCAACAGAGGACCGTGGCTCTAACATAACCAAAAAATGTGAAGTCAGTAAAGCGTTATCGCTGTTGGAAAGATAATGTTCCTCCAGTGCTAAGAATGACAGCACAAATATAACCTAGAAACATACTGCCAGAGGGCTACAATAAGTTTAAATATTTTGTCTTGTTCTTGTGTCTTGTTTAATTTTGGGTATACATCAAATGAATTCAAAACATGAAATATGTTTTTGGTCGTGTGTCAACATGTGTATTAGCCAGAGAGGCCTCTCTTGCATTTTGGGACAAATTTCAGAATTCTTTCCAAGATTCTAAAAAACAATTGTCTTCAGGCATGTGTTTGTCATTGTAGCCAAATTAGCACCATTATTTTATCGTCCAATTAAATGAGAGCTTTTATTAACTGCAGAGCATAAGAGGAAGTTGATTTGCTCAGCACTGTTTAAATTAGTGCTTGTGGCGGATGCATCTGGATTTTCACCGGCGTCAATAAAGAAGACTTACAGCAATTATTTTCTATGTCAATGAAGCATTATGGGAAGGATGTCTGATGGGTTTTAATGACCATTCTACGGAGTCAGATTTGACGCGCTTCATGTTAGACACCTGTTAGAGTCTAGCGAACATAAAAATCAATAAAATAAATAGGATAACATTTTGCTACTTTTTTTTTTACACTCTACCCTAAAAACGTCCAATGTTTCAAAATATTAGCAAAATTTTCCTTACTTCTCAAACAAATATATATGCTTTTTTAATCATGTTTTTTTTCTCCTCAAAGAGTAAAATTTTTGTTGTTCTTCTTTAAAAGATTTTTTTTGCAATTTAAATTCAGAATTTTAGGAAGTGTACTGCACTTCTGTTGCCATGGTGACTTGTAATGTGAAATAATAATCCTCTTTGAGTATGTTCTTGTCACAACTCCTATTTTGTTCGATGATGGAAAATGATAGAAAAAATCTCTTCAGGAACCAGGAGTGCTAATACATGTTTGTCAACACCAATTCCTGACAATCGAAAATTCGACATCGTCATAAAGATGTCTGCAAATGTTTCTAGATTTATTATTAATCAAAATCACATGGATACTGTTAAATTTTTGCACCAGACAAATCAAATCAAGTTTTTCTTTATCCTTAGTAAGTTTTGAGCCGGAGCCTTGAGGAAATGATTTCTTTGTTTTTTTCTTTGATTTGAGTTTTACGTCACACTTTAGGTTATTTCAATAATGTGATGGCTTGTCAGCCAAGTGGGTGGAGGAAACCAACATTATTATCCGTCAACCAAATTCCTTATGTTTTGATTGGTCAATTTGCCAGGGAATAAAAACCTGTACACCCTGGGAGAATTTTCAACTCACGGGTAATAAAAAAACAAACTTCGCTTCAAATTTAGTTTTCTTGATTTAATAAAACTGGCCGTTAAATTCGACAATAACTTGGCAATGACATAGTTTAAAACATAATTTCTTCACAATTGCTACATTTAAATGACGGTAAAATATTTTTTAAAAGAATTGTTTTGTGCAACGTCATTGACTTTTTTTGATGTCCTTTGAAAAAAGTCAATAACTAATATTATTTACTGACATCAAACAGGATAAGGACAGAGCACATAACAGAACGCCACAACAAAGCAGCCAGGCATTCTGATAGCCCTTTAGCTCTGAAAGCACCTGGGCACAGGTGTGACAAACCACACACCTGAGAAAATGATAAATCAAAGTTCAATTACTCTAAATCCTCAACAACTTAACAAACTACATGTTTATTGTTATCATGTTATGCAAAGGTTATTAAGAAGTGTAAAAACACAATCTTGAAATTTTATAAAGTTTAGATTTGAAGTTTTTGAAAGTTTTACATGTAGTTCCAAACTCGCATTTATAAATCTAATAAATTACTTAAAACTTGTGCCCTTAAGGTTGAATTTGTTTAGGATTTAGGTAATAGATATATAGAATTACAAAGAGTGAGGAAAACCCTTAATGTCATACATGTAAAGTTCCTGTTTATGCCAGATCTTGAATTTTGCAGTTTACCATTTTTTTGTTTTCAAAACTGGTAGCGAACACTGCACAATTTCAAATCCAAAATAAATAAAAAATTTGTCCCAAAACCAGAAAAAGATATTGAAGCATTATGTGTTTAGTTGGAACCCTTCATTCTGTATCTGGGGTCTCAGTAATACTCACTTTTAATATATTTCATTCTTTCCAAACGCCCCCTTTTAAGCCCCAAGGTGCCAGGCATGAACAATCTATCACAATGTGACACAGAAGTATGTGGTGTCTGCCGAAGGGGAAGAAAAAAAGGCCTCTAACACATTTTTACTGAAAGCCTTTTGCTAAAAATAAATTAGTTAGCGCATACCTTGCAGAAAAAATGCAACGTTGAGGACTAAATTAGAACCAGAGGTGTGAGAAATGGTTTCGTCTTTCGTTACAAAATGTACCTGTGTATGTGGCTATTATTTTTTCGCAAAGGTTCAGAGAACCGTCTTTTAACAAGTGTAGTAAAAGCTGGGAGGAAAAATAATTGTTAAGAATCTAAGATTTAGTTGGTTTCTCTCTATATTGCCATTCATAGTATTATCTGTGTTGGCTGTAACCTGACTGACGTTTACAGTTTCCATGTAAACAAAAAAAAATGTATGCATCATCTTATTTCTTTTTTTGGGCTGATAAAATGTCTGTTTACTGATATCGAATTTAATGTCAGTTCATAGTTTGTGTACTTCAACTACAGCCACTTTGAAACACAGAGTTTTGTGCACTTAATTGGGAATTTTGAGTGTTCAGATGAATTATTAAAAAAATTAAAAGCCTACTGACCTACTAACCCAACATTTTAGAGCAAGCAAACTTTTTTTATGAATGTCCTAACGGTCAATTTTGATGAACCCATTTTCCAGTTATTTACATTCTACAGTAAAAAAATGTCCCTTAGGTCAAAACAATACAAAGAATACTTCAAATACATTGTAAATGTAAATTATATAACTGTAGTGAGATTTTACATTTAAATTATTTGACTCTTCTTTGGCAACTACACATTATTTTTTTTAAGAAACTTTCAAAGTCAATAGCGGGTGGTTGAAAAAATAGTTGTTTTTTTTTTACAATCTCCTGCTAAAGCCAACCTTTAAACAACCTTATTTTCTCTTTAACGGCATTCCCGTATTCTCAACATGTATTTTTCCAACTCAGTGGCCAATGGGCACGGTCTTTCCTCAAGTAGTAGCTACAGTAGAGTACATTAAATATGCCTTAGCCAATTAACTCACATAATTATACAACAAAGGTCAAAGTACCAACTTGTTTCACTGAATGAAAAATAGACAAAACATCATTACAACTGAATCTGCCTGCATAACAAATTTATCAAAAAAATCCCAGCCGCATCAAAATCTAGTTAAGATTTTATGATTTCTGAGACCATACCATCATCAATCAAATTTGATTGGATAAAAACCACAAGATAATGCTAATTTGCATATTCCAGAGGGCAATATGAAAATTGATGGCCTTATTCGTCTTGATACAATCTAATATACAAAGCAGATTTTTAAAAAGTTTTTTTGCTTTTTTTGTTGCTACCGAGTTTATTTTTTTGTCAAGAGAAAGAAAGATATTTTCATCACCAACTTGGTATTTTAGAATTTTTGTTTAATTTTTTTCTTGAAAGAATATTCCTGAACTGTGAAGCTCATAATAATTTTCAAGTGCCTTGCAGTTTTTATAGATATTTAAAATCAATTTGTAAGTGAGAAAACATCTGCAAAACTATCAATTCGGATTTGAATTCCACAAAAATTATCCCGGTTTTCCAATTATCCACACAAATACCAGTAGTCCAATGAGCTTATAGCTATGGTGATAAGGGTTCGGTAATATCAGCCATTTAATTATTCATTTGATTGATGTTTAGCCTAGTACTCACAGGTATGAGGTATTTCACTTATACATGTATGTCGACAGTGCATGACAGAAAACTGGGAAGAAGCCTTGTACAAAGGTGATCTGTGATCTCCACAGGCACCGTTGAATTTTCCTTTTATACCTAAGGTCCATAGAGCGATTCAAACTTACATATACCGGGAATAGTGAAAGGGACTCAGCGGGCCCTCAAGCAGCCAACCATGCCACAGAACGGCTCTATCAACCATTGAAGGTTTCTTTAATTTAAAAATCCTAGTCACAGTGTGGCCACTTCTCAAGGAAATGCTTTCACCGTTTGACGTCTTTTCGGAGCAGAAGAGGTATTGCATTCGGCAGAAATTTATCGTGGTATTTATTTAGCGGATGAATCACATGCTGCTACTTCCTTTGTTCTGAATGGCGAGCAAAAATAAAACGGGGACTCGGGGAGCCTTAATTAAAAAAAGATATGGGAATCCTGAGCGCTTAATGGCACCCTCGCATGACATGGTTCAGATGTCTTTAGCGAGCTTGACTGATAATGCCAGACAGGAAAATGCGAGTGCTGAGTGAGCTTGAAGAAATTGGCTGCATAAAAGGGCAGCATACAGGGCAAGGCATTTGGTCCAATAAGCTTGCATCTAATTCCAGAGGTCTCAAAAACTACTAATATGATTGGAGGAAAAAATTATAAAAAAATGTCTTTCTTTATGCTGTTGTTAAAAGGCAGGGCTCTATCTATACATGGTTTCACTGTGTCCGTCAGAAGGACTCTTATAAAAAAACAAATGACAAGAATTCTCAGAAAAATCTAATTATTTATTAGTAAAATGTGAAGCTCATACGCAATTTGTCCTCATCTTTGCTTTCTACATGGAAAATTAATACAAAATATCAGGCTGTTGCCGATATTCTATAATCGCTAGTGACGCTACAATCGTTCGCATAATAAATATCAACACGCTTGCTCATCCTTATAAAATATTTAAAAAAAAAAAAAATCAAATAATCTGCCTAAGATACCTATAATTTATTATATAAGCTAATTTATTAAATCCTATTCTAATTTTAGTTTGACTGGTAAACATTTCCCAATATCGGAGGAGGATAGGAAAATAAGCAAAAAATCGATTTTTTTTCATTTGTATATTGGTTATTTACAAATTCATTTTCTACACGTGAAATGTTTGTTAGTCTGTCTGTTTGATTGGGGTGTTACACCATACTTAACGTTATTTCACTTATATAACGGCGTGCCATACCAATCGGTGAAGGAAACCACCCAAAACCCAGCTGGTCCGGCCACACAGAAGACGTCACAATACACTTACAGGGCAAACAGGACACCACAACAAATCAGCTCCCTGATGCCTGTTAGCTAGAGAACACCAGGGCACAGGGGGGGCTCCAAAACAACCACTCACCTCGAAATTATAATCTGCAATCTGCAGAAATGACAAACAATGTCACATCACAAAATGTAAGGGGAAACTGTGCGTTTCAAAAATACATTGTAAGTACATACTCTGATAAAATTCCATATCAAGAAAACCCTTAAAAGTGTACAAGTATGACCACCCGCAAAAAAATTCATTCTTTTTTTTTATACACTATCTGAAGTCAAAAAGAAAAAAAAACCCTTAAAAACAGAAGTTTGCTGGCCAAATACAAGGCTCAAAAAACAAATTATTTAAATTGATCCCTGAATAACCCGAACTCAACTTATCTTGGCCGAGCCAATTTTTTTTGCACTCTTGTTTTTATTTATGAAGATCTACTCCGTGTCTGGGAGTTCTTTTATCCTGGAGTTAATTTTAGTGTCAATTTAGAACCACTAAATTCTCTACTGGCAGCGCTCCGGCAATTTTGTGGTAGTCAATTACCCAACATGTGCCAAACAGATTTTAAACATTTCCCTTCCCTTTCTCAAAACTTTGTTGTTATTTTTATCTATTCTGAACTTCAGATTGCTTTATTTTTTTTTTTACAAGGGCACGATATAAAAGATAAATCAAGTTAGCTCAGGTCGCTTGTACCCCAAGATTAAGTTTAATGTTTATTGACAGGTATAGTGTTGTTGTTGCATTGATTGATTTGTAAACATTACCACAATGTTAATGACAACTTTTTCTTCTTTTTCCTTTTTAAAGGCATTTTGATTTATTGAAACCGTATTTGTTTTTCAGTCTTTCCACTTTCTAGGAACAGACAGATAACGTCAACCAAGCTGAACAAGATTTGAAATTTTGAGGACTGTCTTACGAAAAGAGAATGTATTAAAGGCACTTTTATTTAGAGCAACTGTGTTTATTTTTTCCGCTTTGAAGAACAGATATGCCAAAGGGACAGGATTCTTAACTGGGGACTGTCCACATGAAACAGGCTTGTCTGTCCCTTAGATGCTGAAATAAAGTTTGTTGTCAATCCATATGACCTTAAGCTTGACTTGAGTTTTCGGAGTCGTTACCTTACTCTATTATGTTAAGTTTATTATTAGTAGTAATTCTAATACATTGTACTTGCAGGTGATACATGTGTAAAGGTAATCAAGCCCATGCTTCGCTATTTGTAGACACACAGGTAGATTAAAATTAATTTAAAACTACCCTTAATGCTTGACAAATTCGTCCCCCTTAACAACAAGCAAAGGGTAAGAAGTGTAGGCAGGCAATTTGGAAATTTGTATGAAGTTCAGATTTTAAATTACCATAAAATGTAAGTTTAAGTTTGAAATTCACACTTAAATATTCAACTTGAATAAATTGCTTAAAGTTTGTGCAGTTAGAGGTCGAATATGTTGAGGATTTAGGGTAGCTACGCCCACCGATAAGACAGCGAGGTCAACATGTTTGTTTATACACGTATGTACTAATAAGTTAAATGTCAGATGTTCACTCTACCTAATAATCAATCAATAGTTCAATAATCAATATTTATGTTAAATAAAAACAGTACTATATATCCTAGGAAAAAACGTTCACTACAATTACTGGTATAAAGGTTAAAGATTACAAGATAAAGAAAGAAAACACTATGAAAAAGTTACAAGTAGAAGTAAATCAATGTGATAAATCAACATATATGAACTAATTGAGCCTTCACAATGGCGAGTGTAACTATGGAAACAACATGCGAGGAGATCTGCTAAGTGTTAAAAAAAGATTCAAGATCTTTTATGGATTTTTTTTCAAGAAGAGTTTCTCCGAGTGGTGTTAACTGTCAGATAATGGCACAAAGTTTATTCATGGACACGGAATTTGTACACAAACCGCCAAATTTGTCTGTCCACATTTTGTGAGATCAGGCAGGTCACATCTGGAAGCTAATCAAGATGAAGCTTCCAACAAGTAACAAGGGAGATGAAATGTCAAGGTGTTAAGGAATATGTTTGTTTAATTTAAACTGCAAAATTAATTTTGTTTTTGTTTGCATAAACCTGGGATATAGTATGGAAAGATTGGAAACACTATTGTTCTACGCTTACTCGGACGTAAAATGTTGTTCTCGCAAGCTTGGCAACACAAGTTATTTGCGGTAGGCCTTCTGTCCTATCTCAACTAGTGTCGACACAGCTATCGGTGAAAGATTGCGGTTGTTTTTTTTTAAACTATAGGCAAACACTTCAGCTTCAGATTCTATCCAAATTTTTACAAACCTTCTTTATTATGTTTATTATATATCTTGTTTTTAAAAATTAGGCTCCCTCTCTCATTCGACGACGGCTTAAGACAAACTCTAAACTTAGCCACTAGAGAAATGAGTGTTGAGTACAAAATGGTGAACAACTTCAGTGTCAGGGACATTTAAAGCTCTAGCTGTTACTGTTGTTATTAATTTCTTTAACATTTTCTTTTTGAAAATTAGATCTATACTCTGTATTATTCAGTCATCATTGAAAGCGTACACCTAATAGCTTTTTACAGCCTAATAGCTTTTTACTTTTGTTTAAATAAAATCTATCGGAAATTCAAAATTCAAATGTTTGTTAATTTGATATTCACTTACTATGTACGCTGTTTTGTTTTAAATAAAACCCCCAAAATATGAATGATTTTGTAAAAGTTGACTGCTGATCTTAATGTCCATAACTTTAGGCTCATTTTAAATGCAGACACATTTGTGTTACATGTACATGCAATCTTAATTTTCTTTTGAACAGATTAAAAATAGCTAAGTGGACAAAAATTAATGCCGACCAAATAAACTATAGGCTGTTGTTGTAATTGGACCAGTTGGTGGCTCAGTAGTGAGATTAACATTTCAGACTGTCTGTGTGGGAAACAGAAATGCTTAGGTCTACTCCCTCCATACTCATGTATTTCCCAGAAAAAACATATATAGAAAGAACAAACTGGGTGCTGAATCAGGATTTGAACCCAGGTCTAGAATTATTTGTTCGATAGTGGCTTCCGTCCTAAAGGTTATTTCACTCTTATGAAAACGAGCCAGCCCAATGAATGGGGTTTTAAGTCATACTTAAAGTTATTTCACTTATATGACGGCGTGCCATCCCGATGGGCAACATAAACCACCCTACATGTACATGTAAATGGCACCAACCACACAAACTCAAGCCCATATCTCGCAAACTAGATTCAAACGATAACAAAAATTGTCAAGCAATGCAATGAAGGTCTGTTCCAAAATTGGTCTTCTAGAATGTTTTTGAATATTCCTTAACACCTTGTCGTTTGAGCTTGCCATTCAACATCTTCCTCTCTCATCAGGGGTATTATTTACAGGGAAGCTGTCAGTAATTCCCAACACACCTGCTGTGGAGAGTGATCTCTTAGGACTAGAGTTTCGCTTTTGGCATTCCTTCCTGTGTTATCAGAGTAAAATTTTCTCCTCTTTGTCAAACACCACGAAACTCGATATTGATATTATCCTCAAGAGAATGTCTGAAGCCACACTTCATTATTTAGATTGTGAAAGCCGCTTTCGTTATCCTTTGGGTAAAAAAAACACAGTTTAGGCCTACCTTAACTTTCATGGTAAGTTAAACAAATTAATAAAAATATCTTTGTTTCCATCAAAGAGAAAGGATGCACTTGTAGGTACAGTAATATGTTGTTTTTTTTTATAAATGTAGATAAACAAATTTTTGCTTGCTTCCACTGGGATTTTAACTCGGGTCTCTGACTCACGGTAGATTTAGAAGTTTTTGTTTATCCACCATGTATATTATATGAATGTTAATGACTGACAATTTGGTTTCATCAAAAATTTACTTAAAATTTTAATTCTAAGTCTTCAAAACACTAGCTGTGATGCAAAATCACTACAAAAGCTACTTCTTACTAATTAGTAATCTTACTAATGTTCTTCTTACTTATGTGATTGATTGGTGTTAACGCCGTGCTCAAGGGTATTTCGCTTACTAGTAAATGACGACAGTGTATACCAACATTACAAAGTGACAGTAACACAACCATAAAATTTGTAGTCGGTTTAGTAGTGTTATCGCTGTTGGGAAGATAATTTTCATCCAGTGCTAAGAATGACAGCATGAATATAAGCTTTAAACTTTCTGCAGTTAGCCAGAGGGCTATTACTAAATTGAAATATTGATACTTCAATTCCAACTCAAATTTAGCCATCCAATTACATGTGGCAAACTAAAACAATCGATTGACTTCTCAAGTGACCAAATGATCAATGGTTGAATAATTTGGGGTCTACAGTTTTTTGTTACAGGGGCAAAAAAGGAAGTTGTCAGAATTGGTCAGTAGACAGAATATCGTATTGTATTTATTTTTTTGTGCATGATGACTTTGCTGTACAAGTATTTAAGCGTACACAAAGATTCTCAAAAACCTTCCTTTCCATACCTATGGTCAATGAGCGGACTGTAACTTATTATAAGCTGTAACAGGGATACAAAGGGAGACTCAGCACACAATGTGTGGAAATCAGCCCCAGGAAACCTAGCCGAGTTCCTTTTAATTTGAGTCACTGGTTTGACACAGGTCTGTCTTGCTCGATAATGACAATTCCGTGTTCTCTGCTAGTCTTCGGCAAACACAAGACTCAGAAAAGAGTCCCCAAGGCGGAATTTCTAGAAGACTGGCAGTTTCTTTCAAATCTCACATGACATTAGCCACGTCTTAAGTCTGAAGGCAAGTCTGGACTACAGCTCTTGATGAGTATGTCTAAGCTAGATGTGTTTGTCAGATTTGGGTTTTTCGCCGTACTAAAGGTTATTTCACTCATATGATTTTCAAATTTTCACATGACATTAGCCATAGCTTAAGCCTAAAGGCAAGTCTGGACTACAGCTCTTGATGCGTACATGTATGTCTAAGCTAGATGTGTTTGTCAGATTTGGGTTTTTCACCGTACTAAAGGTTATTTCACTCATATGATTTTCAAATTTTCACATGACATTAGCCATAGCTTAGGCCTAAAGGCAACTCTGGGCTAGAGATCTTGATGAGAATGTCTAAGGTAGATGTGTTTGTTGGGTTTTACGCCATACTTGAGGTTCTTTCACTCATATTATGGCGTGCCAGCCCAATTGGTGAAGAAAATCAACCACAGACAACAGACGCCAAATTGGGACAAGAACAGGACTCAAAACAAGACACCACAATAAATCGGCTTGCTGTTGCCCCTTAAAGGCAGCTCAAGAGAGCACCAGGGCACACAAAGCTCCCACCCAACCACCTGCTAAACTTGATTTGAATGATCCAGCAATTTTATACATAATACATAAGTCTGAGACTTTTTTACCTTTAACTTTTTTTTACCTTTAACTTCTAACGGTTAATTTTGGGCCAAATTTGGATACGAAAATGTTTTTGATAGCCCGAGTCAGTGAGATGACACAAAAAACACTTACAGTAGATATATTTCCACAGTTGTTGTTCTGATTCAATTTTCTACACAGGGAGCTTTTAAATAATGTCAACAGTTTTATCCCTAACAAAATCCATGTCTTTCAAAAGTCTAAGGCTAACCAAATAGGAGATCTTCAAGTCATGTTGCCATGGAAACTTAAATTTAGGACTTATCAAGTTGTCTCGCTGTTCATTTCCGTTTTGACGCTTTGTCTGGGCACAAATTTTAATATGTCAACATAGTGCTTCTCACTGAAATCAGTAGAGAGTGTTTGTGCTGTCTTACACAAAGGACCTATACAACATCAATCAGATGAACAACATGCAATTTCTTTAATTGGATACCGTCTATTTAACTAAATTACAGAAAATTTAAATCCACCTCCTAAATTCAGACTACACTTAAAGTTTTTGTGGTAGTTCAAGTACGTTCTTTGTAAAAACAAGATCATGTCTCCGAATCCTCTATAAAATTGAGCAATTTACTCAAGAAAGCCACAGTAATTTGGAACCATCATTCAACATCTATTTTTATTTATTTTATTTAAATTATTTACTATTTATCTTGTGAACACAAGAATCCCACGTGAAATCGTAAAATGTGATATAAAATTGTACGTTTTTACTCAAAAAATCCCCAGCAATTTTGAGCAACAAGTGAATTTGCCTTTTATATTTAAATACTTAAGACATTTAGCTCCAACAACAATTTTGGAAAAGTTTCCCAGAAACTTGGATTTCTTGAGGATGTGTTTATTTATTTACTGATTGATGTTTAATGTCGCACTTCTTGAGGACTTGTACCTGAAGCCTCTCTTCACATCACCAGGATTTGTACCAAAAAATCAGATGTTTTGCCTGAAAAAATTCAACGGATGATCTTTTTGTCCATGTAACAGTATATCTTTATGTGGCTTGTTTTTTTACACCTATTATTGTGTTCAATTGATGACATTTATCAGCTCAATCTATCCATTCTGATTGATTGATTGGTGTTTTACGCCGTGCTCAAGGATATTTAACTTTTATCACCGCGACGTATTCCAGCAGCAGACATCGACTAACACAACCAAACAATGTGAAGTCACTTTAAGTGTTAGCTCAGCTGGAAAGATTAGGTTCCTCTCTTGGTAAGTGTGACAGCATGAATATATGAGCTTGTAACGTACTGCCCTTAGCCAGAGGGCTCTATCCATTCTAAAGCTTGTAATAAATCTAAAGGATTTTTTTTTAAAATTTTGCAGGACATGACTCTGAAAACATGTAGCCCTTGGTTGACATCGCTGAGACATATACATGTACATGTAATGCCGGGGTTTACAACATTTGCATAAAACGGTCCATTGATTCACTTCAGTGAAGGACCTTGTATGTAATGACTAGGCATTTTGAAAATAGCTGTGCACTTCATAGTAAGGTTGCTGGCGCTTGACCTGATTAATCGACCTATGAAGAAATTTAAACTCTATCATGTGACTTGATTCTCTTATTTCATTGGTCATTTCGACCTATTGTTTATGCTAAATAGTTCTATTTTATTTCTTCCTTTTCTTTGCTGTTACTTGCTCTATGTCGAATTGTATTGGCGCCACATGAACTTGATGTCTTTTAGGATTCCTGCAACGGTAAATATACTGCTAATGGGCAAAAAAATGGCCTGTCATTACACTATAGCCGATAATCGGAGGTGGTGGACGGTACCGGAGATACAGTAGGCGATAAGTTGAACTAGAATGGGGTTTATAATTTTACCATACCTTGTCCAGTCGCATTACATAACATGAACACGCCTAGCTAGATTGATCCCTGCATGGTTATTTTATTTTATTATCAGCTGATTATGGCAATGGTGTTTCTGTTGAAGACTATACATCTCTGACGTCCTTAAAATGTGCTTCTAAGCGTCTTCCTAATCCATATTTTGCAGAAAATCAAATAGACAAGATCATTCTGGTAAACATGTATACTTTTTTGTTTATTCTAAAACCATTGTCAAGAAAGCTCTTTTGGTTAGTCATTTTTCACAATGGCGTTGTTGTTGCAAAGCTACCCTATACCAAGTTCAAGTGTTAAAAGTTTGTGGGGTTTATTTTTTTTACAATGTCAACAGAATTCCTAAATGTAAGAATATGTTTATTTACCTGAATAAGCTCTGACCCAGCGTACATATTAACTGCATACATGACGAAAACTTCAAGAAATTTTCAAAACGTTTTCCTCCTGGTTAAAAAGGTTTACTGATAAACCAAACTTACATGTGACTGTCAACTTCAGTTTGGCTAAACAAATCGATAAAAAAATAATGTGTATTTCTTTCAACGAATACATAAATTTAGACATTCATTGAACATAATTTTGTGAAAAAATTTGATTATACAATATTACTACAAATTATGAAACAATTAGTCCCATTCTGTGTTATTTTTTTTGTAAATTGTTTTTATCGATTAGCACGGTTATGTCGCATGGGATTTCCCGCTGTGAAAGGTCATAACCTCTGACCTGATAAGAGGCACTACTTTGTCAAGTTGTCAACAAACACACGTGGCTCGGCCTAAAAGCGATCTGCCATTTGATTGACTTAAACAATGGCAAATGGAAGGTTAGGAAGTGAAACAACTCGTTTACTTTAAATACTATTATCGATCTAGGGTAACATGATTATACTAGCAGGCTTAAAACATGTAACTTAGTTCAACGATAGTATTAAAAGAGGTGTTTCACTGCCTAACCTTGAATTTGCCATTATATAGCGAAGATGAAGGGTTCTTTCCTAAAGCTTTTTTTAGCTTAATGTAATTCAGTCATCATGTAGGAAGTGTTTTTTGTCGTTTTGTTGGAAACAAGTTGCATAATATCGCTCCACACGGGCATCTGTTACAAAGATAACATTTTTATTATTTAGGCTACCCGGAAGTTGATAAATAAATACAGCTGCATCCGTGACAAATCCTGACAATGCCAGGACAAGTTACTGTCTTTTGTCATTTACAATTCACATTTCCCAGAGACTGGAGTCGGGGGTTCGATGCTAGCCCACGAGTAGGTCGATACTATTTATACTGGTAGCCGGCCCACCTGAACCAAACAAAGTAAGTGTTGATCTACAGTCTTACTGTACAGCAAATAAAGTCATATATACATCTAGATACTGATTATACTAGGACACGTCCAGTAAATTATATTTTATGGGCTTTACTTACAAACTACGTTATTGCAATAAAATAGAAAAAAAATATATATATAAATTTCCGGTACGTTATTGCAATAAAATAGATATGTAAATCTTCGTTGAACAAACAAAGCGATCTATATCAGACATATAACTTACACCTGTTCCTGATAACGTTCGGGCCGCAAAGTGGAGCTGCGGAGTCCCTTTCACGGTATAAGTTCAAATCTGTCAGACAAGAAAAAATTTCTAACTCTACATTTATACAAACATATATAAAAGGGAACTTTTCTGGTGGTTTTAAGTGGTTTCTTCCCGCAACGGAAAACTGTCATACGTGAAATACCTTTGAGTATTATATGTTAAAGCCCAATTAAAAAAAAACAAAACAATAAAAATAAAAATATAAATCCTGAAACCAAGCGTAAAACAAATCAAGCATTATCTAATTTATTAGAATTTTCGACAACTGTGTATTTATTTATTGCGGCATAAAATTCGTTCTTTCATAATTAATTTACCGCAACAACAGCTGCAGGGCTTATCGGACACAGTTTTGCGCTATAAGACACAACCGACTGCAGTATTTATTTGTACCCTTCCAAATTCCATAAAGTTAAGATCTTTTGAAAACAAGATTCTTATTCGTAAAAATCATGAGATAATTTCTGAGTCGCACATAGCTGGTCTACAGCTATTAGACTTCGGATCGTTTAATTCCTTAATAAACAATTTATTTATTCGACAATATGGTTTTATTATCACATTATTGGCTTGGTAAACTCTTGCTACATTTATTATTAACGCCAGGTAAAGACGACCCATTGCCCCATTATTATAGAGTATAAAGACAGCAGTACCGTTTAACCCCTATACTGTATGGCGTGTTTCTCGTCTCACACGCACCTTCCTCGTTTATTATTCATTTTGCAGAATACCAGACGACACGCCGTATATTGTGTGCGCAACGTAAGAGATCATACACTTCGATAAATCACATTATATAAAATCAAAGCTCTTTGTACGTGTGTGATTGTGTTAGCTTGTATGTATAGGCTGTACACGCAATGTAATATATCACTACAAATCTGTGACATTTGTTATTAGCTCCAAAGTATAAGAAAAGCGATTTGCAATATCGGCGACACAATAAAGCCTGTATATGTCCGATGCCGGCTTAATGCAATTGGCCAACAATTCACAGGCCAACAACGGCACGCAGCGGCGTTAATAATAATGGTTGCAGCTCAGAGATTTCTTCCAAGTGGACGGCCTCTAGACGAATGTGAAAATTAATTTCATTAAGTGATGGTGTAAGAAAAAGTTAAAGCAGTCCAAACTATATTCCTAAAAAGATAAGTTCCAGTTATACCCAGACAATTACACATGCTTTAAAAAAAATTAAGTTATTTATCTCCCCCCCCCTCCCCCCTTTCATTATCTTACAGAGGCCTTTTCACAAAAGGCAGCATAGAACTTAACGAGGACATCAGCAATTTCAAAGTTATTCCAGCTTAATTTCCTTCTGTTTAACGTCAGACATCAAGTGCACGGTATATAGAAACACATTTCCATTAAATAAGTTTTCTGGGTATAAAACATAAAATCCAATGACACGAAAGGAAGGTTACCGCCCAAAGCCCGGAACACATATAATGCGGGGGGGGGGATATTTTCTCGCAACTAAAACTCCGAATTTCCCACAACCTGACATCATCTATACGATTCCGGTATCATTATAGCCTTTGCTACCCTTGCATAACACAGAACCCCGGGGGAGGAGCAAGAACAAACCACCCAGAAAGTGCAATAGCCTATGATCGATGCTGGATTCATTAATCCCTGTAAGTCATGAACTCCCAAGAAGGTTTATGCAGCATCACTTAATCCACGCGAGGATCGTTTCATCTATTTCTAATCCGGAAAGGTTCATGGTTCATGGTTCATGGTATCCATGGTAATCCATGAACCCCCAAGGACGTGCAGCACCATTTGACCCATATAAAAATCGTTCTAGCTAGTCCAATCCATGGACACTCCTCAGAGGTTCATGGTAGAACCTGCGGGAAGTAACTCATTCACCAACCCAAAAGCAAGATAAGCAATGCAATGTCCTTTCGTGCAATGATATAATATGATCCACCCAAAGGCCTGAAGCCCCCAAAATAGCAATGTTAAGGCTACAGCGGACAAGCCACCCACCCCAAGACAAAAGCCTCCAAGAAGTGCAATGCTAAAGCTACAGCGGACAAGCCACCCACCCCAAGCCAAGATCCTCCAAGAATTGTAATGCTAAGGCTACAGCGGACAAGCCACCCACCCCAAGCCAAGATCCTCCAAGAAGTGCAATGCTAAGGCTACAGCGGACAAGCCACCCACCCCAAACCAAGATCCTCCAATAATTGCAATGTCCCTTCATGTGAGGATCATGCCATCCATCCAAAACCCGGAAAACCATGAAAATTCCAATGTTCAATGATGCAGATAGAATTCCATCCATGGCATGCCCGGGGTGTCAAGAAAGTGCATTACTCTAAGATTTATGAGATGAACCATGATGACTGTTTAAACTCCTGGTCATCCAAGAAAGTTCAGCATTCAAAACTGTGTATTCTTCTTCTTCTGCTTGAAAACGGCCTTAGAATGTAAACCGAAACGTTGCACCGGAAATAAACCGGAAGTTGTCATCCATAAAGTCTAAAGTTATTCTGCGCAATAATGTGCATAGCGTTTCATCAAACCAAAGTTCGGGGACCCTTTTCACTAAATTTAGTGCGATATTTATATACCTAAAGTTTACCACGACGTAGTTTATCGTACTTTTGTTTGTTTTTTTCTACGACATTTTGTACAAATAACTCCAGAACTCTCAAGAAAGTGCAGCGTTCTCCGGTACAATCACCAAAGCCACACAAAACCCGAACAAAAGAGGCCAACTTATGAAGCCCGAATAACCCAAGAGAAATGTAGTGCAGTAGGCGATATTCCGCCTACCAGAAACCAAGAACTGTCTATAGTAAGTACGATGTCCGATGATGTACGCTAGCTTGCTATATCTGCCCAAAGTTGAACGCACCAAACAAGTTGCAATATCAACCGATACACGTAGGCAGCATCCCCATGACAGGGCCGTGGGGTGGTAAGTCAACCACATACAAATCAAAACACTCGTTAGTGCTTCTTGCCTGTTATATTCAATCAAGAGCAGCACGGGCCGCTCCATAGAGTGCATTTGACCCGATACATGCTTAAAAGGGTATCTATCAAATCAATTAAGAGAAGAGACGCGTGTCTTTTATCGATTAGACATGCCTGGCATTATTGATGAATTGGCGGAAACTACCAAATACGCCCAGCGGCGGAGAATCTCTCAACTGATCTCCAAACAGAGAACATCCCCTCGTGACCCAAATACCCGGATGAACTTTCCTCCGACCAATTAAATCCCGATACACTAATCCGTTTTCGAGTAGGACTTGAGCCTGGGATTTGTCCTGTTGAAGCCAACGGAACACTGAGCTTTCTAAGCCCGTCCAAATCTAAGCCTAGCAGCATTATTTAATCATGTTTGCCGAAACTTTAATCTGAAATCTTAAATCATTTTGTTGATGGTTTGTGCCAGAGCTTTGGGAAAAATATTCCTCTGAGTTTTGCAATGTTAAAAAGCGCTATGCCAACTCTATATATGAACTTGTCTCAGAAAGCAGTATAGTTCATTAGATTAGTTTTGATTAACACAGGATAAGAGAAACTCTGAACAAGGAAGTCATATTGGCATAGATAATATATACCGGTACTTTGTATTATGCCAGCATACTATTCAATTATATGCTTAAAGGGGAAGAAAAAAAAGTCATACTCAAATTATAGACCATACCAAAAAAAAAAATGCCCTTAATTTTTTGGAAGAATTCGTCGTTTTCCACTGAAAGACACTTGAATTGGAATACCAAAGAAATATGTATGGTGGACTTTTTACTCTACATTTCCTGTAGTGATCATTTCACCATCTGAGTAACTGTACATTATGGTGTTGTGCATTGTATGTAGCTTTATTCTGTATATTTGAACGCGGTTTCTCTTTCGTTGGGATTAAATTTTGATTAAATTTGTGTTATTATTATCTGCAAAAAATAAATACATAAAACATGGCATAGAAAGCCTAATTGTGCTGCCTGCAGGCCTACAAACATGGCTTTATGTTGGGAGTTTTTCTTTATTCATATTATCTTTTAAAAAAAAATTGCTACATGGTTTGGCAAAAGTGACTGTTCGTTTATTTGCGGCTAAGCAAATTAACATGCACCAAGACTATATAAGAGCCAATAACACACGTACCGTCTGTTCACGTCCGGTTGGCGGGCCTTTTTTCTTAGTTACACGTCACTATAGAGGTTTAGCTATATACAGAACTGTGCCATGCTAAAACATTGTAATTCCCGCATCGTACAGGGAAATGCGGAGCACACATTTGAAACCTACCGTCTTATTCGATACTAAGTATACATTTTCTCCAATTCTTTGTGTAGTTTTTATCAAAATATTGTATTTGAAGTAACTTCTGAATGTGAAAAACTCTCTATGCGGCAGTAATTTCAAAACAAAAGTGGAGTGATTGACGGAAACTTTCGAATTTGGCTCCCATCTTGCTACCCTCGTTGACAAGTAAAATTAGCTTTTAAAGGTTACTAATGCGCGAGGTGCGCATTTTTGATTCATAAAAGATTTCTGAAAGTTCATTTTACCAATGAAACAGAATTATAAATCACTTAATCGGACAAGTTAAGACCAATAAGTGCCAAAACTAAAAATTACACATTTTTGTTCAGCACTGTTCTGTATTGTAATATATTTTTGTATAAATGTAGAGAAAGAAAATTGTGCTTGCCTCCACCGGGATTCTACATATATATGGATTACGTAGTAGACATGTGGAGGTTATATTACTCATATACGACACCAGTAGGCCCGACCAGTATTCATGATGAAGTAAGACGACCAGAACCAAAGGACTAAACACCATGACCAGATCGGAAGACACAGGCATGTGTTCGTCAATATGGGCAATATAGGCCCACTGGACATGCGGATGGAGGATGACGGCACTTTCCTGTGCCCTGGTTTATTGTGGCGTCATATTCTGAGGCCCGAAAAGAAGAAAAGAAAAAACAGTGGGGGAGGAGAGAAATGTTACAAAAAATAGCTTGAAGATACACACGACCAATGAACCTGGTGGAACCGCCTGAAAAAAACCCTCCCGAAGATAGGAGAAGTTACGTTAACACCAGAGATTTGGACAATTGGAGATAAACACAATTCCGAAAATTATTGACCAATAACACTCCTATAGCTGTGTTGGGAAAATCTTTACAGGTATTCTAAATGATAGAATAAATCAATGTGTAGAAAGCAATAACATTCTAACACAAGCACAAGCTGCTGAATTTCGCATGGGTTATTCTGTATTGGATCATTTATTTAGTCTGAATTCCTTAATTGACCTGTTTCGTAATAAAAAAACCCAACTTATATTGTGCTTTTATTGATCTAAGCAAAGCTTTTGACACAGTATGTCGCAGTGCTTTGTGGACGAAGCTCTTTAAAGTCGGCATTACTGGTAAGTGTCATAAGAAGTATGTATGAACATACGAAGTCATGTATCAAACTCAATGACTCCATATCTGATTTGTTTATATGTAATATAGGGGTCCAACAAGGAGAAAACTTATCTCCCCTTCTTTTTTCATTGTACACCAACGACTTAGAAAGCTTTTTTCAAGCGCATCACACAACTGGTTTGGACATACGTTCAGATGACCTAAGCATCTTTATGAAACTATTTGTGTTAATGTATGCCGATGACACTGTTATATTATCAGATACTGTCTCTGGCTTGAAATCTTCAGTAATTATTGTGAAATCTGGAGATTACGGGTAAATATTGAAAAAAAAAAAAAAAATTGTGTGATTGGAAGAAAACGTAGCACGGGTGTCTTCCGTTTGAAACAGCATGTACTAGATATAGTAACATAATTTAAATACTTAGGAATCACTTTTTGTGTAAGCAGTCGAATGTTGAAATGTATAAAATATAACATTGAACAAGCTAATAAGGCCTTTCATTGTCTACAAAGAAAGGTTCGAAATGTATTCTTGCCGATAGACTGCATACTTCAATTGTTTGACCAAATTGTAATTCCGGTTTGACTATATGGATGGGAAATATGGGGAAGCGAAAATTTACAGATAATTGACACGTTTGAATGCAAACTCTTAAAACAACTGTTAAATGTTAGATCATCAACTCTTAGTTATATGATCCGTGCTGAATTAGGTAGATACCCTGTCAGTATCACTGTTCAAACACGCATGATCAAACTATGGACCGAACTTCACGCATGTACTACATATAGGATATCTGGTATGCTATATAATGTTATTCTTTATCAATGTATTAATTCTGAACAAATAACTGACTTTAGGTGGATTAACAGGGTTCACCAAATTTTGAACGAAAGCGGTTATGGACATGTGTTATTTAATTCCTTTGATGCCCAGTGGCTAATACATAATATTTCACGTCGGACGAAGGACCAGTTTCTGCAAAAGTAGACTAATGATGTTCAGGTCTCCAGAAAATTTCTATTTTATTCAAATATTAAAACGGATTTCAAAGCTGAACAATATTTATTCAAATTGCCCTTTAAGCAGGCAAAACATCTTTTCAAATTTAGAATGTCAAATCATCATCTTCCAATAGAAACTGGTCGTTGGTCCAACACGCCCAGATAAGAACATGTATGTCGTCTAAGTAACAATGGGTTGGGCGACGAATATCACTATCTTATTAACTGTCCAGCGCTAAATGAGTTTAGAATGCGTTTTTCATCAAAATATTATCTTACAAACCCTAAAGTGTATAAGGTTAAATCATTACTACAATCTAATAGTGTTGTTCTTCTGTCAAAGCTGTCTAAATTTGTATCTGTTATATTGTCAAAAACCACCATCTAATGTACATGTGTTCAGTTGCTCGTATGCCTTGTCTAAAGGCCTGAGCGTAAATAAACAATCAATCAAAAACATCGATGTGAAGCATAGCTGTAGCAAACTGTCAAATGTCAGAAATTCGTCCTTAATCCCTAGGGTATGGTCTAATATGGTCCTCTAAGAACACACAGCTTGGCCAGCTTTCTTTTCAGAGCAGGCACGAACAAGCTCCTTCAAAATCATCCTAAGCCTTAGTTGTGTTAGAAACGATCCAAATTCAATAGGGTGGGATATTAACCCACCAAGGCTCTGTTTGAATTCCGACATCGGAGCATTGGTAAAATTTCTTGTTACGGTACTTCGCTTGGCATACGGAGTGGAACCTGCATGTGACAAATAACGAATGCCCCAAGTTTTATTCGCTGATCTCGGCGGCGGCCATCAGACCAGATAAAATGATTGATTATCGTGTCATCTGAATCTGACATTTATAAATATTTGAAGCGACTGGAATCACTTACAGAATATGCTGGATCAAACAATAAATACGCTGGTAATGTGTGCGAGTCGTGTTGGTACATACATTTGAAAGGATGTGTCTATCGATTTCCATGATGACATATATTTAGAGAAAATAATCTCACAAAAAGAAGCCGACGAGAGATCATGCGGAAAACACTTCGTTGTATGGCATCTCTATATAAGCTAGGAACGTCTGTATATAAGCCACAACAAAGTGTGTTATCCTGGCTATCACATTGAGCACACACTTTATGGCTTGAAAAATATCGAGCTAGCTTTCAAATTGACATACTTTATGGCTTCAAATATTTCGGACTAGCTTCCAAATTGAAGCCATACGTCAAGACTTCAATATACCGGGAGTTACGTTTCCACTTGAACGCTTTCTGTATTGCTTGTCAATATTATTCAGACTGGGGAAGTACTTATTGCGTGAAATATATCGGACTAGCTTTCAAAATGAGGTCATACTGTTTTGTTTCTTGAAATATATAGGGATAGACTTCATATTGTGCGGATACCGTCTACCTTGAAATATATCGGACTCTCTTTCAAACTGTGCACCTTCCAACACTACAAAAACATATATGGGCTATACCCGTCTGTGTTTCAAATTCCGCACACGCTATGTCCATTTTGTTCAAAGAAATATTAAAGTTTAAAAGTTTGCATGTTTACACCTGGTATTTAAAACTGTAATGTTTCAAAATGAGGATCTGAATGTTTTTCGATAAGAATTAGATGCAGAGTTCTGCACTGTTGTTACTGTACCATGCACTCGTATGTAAAGGGGAAGATAACAAAAAACTAAGTGATACTTAAATGATAGACTATAGCATTAAGGTGTTAATAAAACTGCCGTTACATTCTTTATACAATTCGTCGTTTTCCACTGAAAGACACTTGAATTGAAATACCAAGGCAAAATGTATGGTGGACTTTCTATGCCATGTTTTTTATATTTATTTTTTTGTAGATAATACTATAACCAAAAACTAATCAAATTTAACACCAGCGAAAGAGAAACCGTACAAATGTACAGAATAAAGCTAAATACAATGCATAACACCATAATATACAGTTACTCTGGTGAAATGATCAGGAAATACAGGAAATGTAGCGTAAAAAGTCCATCATACATTTTAAATTGGTATTTCAATTCAATTGTCTTTCAGTGCATGGAAAACGACGAATTCTACCAAAAACAGTAACGGCAGTTTTATTAACACCTTGCTATAGTCTATACTTTGAGTATGACTTTGTTTTTTGTTTTCTTCCCCTTTAAGGTTGATATTAGTTTTAAAACAGACACTCCGCTGGGAATGATATAAAATAAGAAGTTACTCTAAGCTTAACTTGGTATAATCATCCCAATAAATAATAAATAGCCTGATATTGTACAGGAGCCTCGTGTGTACAGAAGATGCATGGAAGTCCCTTGTAATCACCTCTAGTCCTATATTGAGAGAGATACTCAACTGTGGGGCTCGGTAAACGCGGATACGTGTACTTATCTGCCGGGCAGCCTAAAAGGAAAACACTAAATAATCCATAACGCTTCAGGGCAGAGATATGGTCATTAATCCCATTCCACAGATTATAATAGACACACAGGAAACAAAATGCCCGATGAACTGGTCCATAAATCACAAGATATATACCATTTCGATTTTTCAGTAGTATATATATATGACAATTTGGTTACCCTGAATGCTATTTTGAAAATTTTCTCAACCTATTTTTAACACAAAGGCTATATTTCAGATCCATTCTTCGACATCGAACAATTATTGCAACCTTATATATGAAGCCATCGGACTTTTCTTTTACGTATTATGTCATGCCCTACAAGAAATTGTGATATGTGATATTCTCCGGGTCAAATAACAAAAGCAAACAATATTAACACGCGATCTATAATGGTCAGAGTTTCTTTTGACAATTCATCTTCCAGTTTTAGATTTTGAAAGCTGAACAGATGGAAAGCTCGGCATGGCTTCTTATTTTTACCTTCCGAGACAAACTTTGGATAGCTGGGAGAAGAAAAGCTCTACACCCTTTCCAAATAGCATTATTTCCACTAATGAGATTTACAAAGTAGAGCAAAATTACGGCTCCAACAGAAGATACACATGGGTGCATGGTGATTCAATATTTAGGTTTATTCTAAATCCATTATTATGAATTCTTTGATAATGGGTTTAAACTAAACGGAAATATTGAATCATCATGCATCCATGGGTATCTTTTGTAGGCAAGCCTAATGGGTGAAGGAAACACACTCAACAAAACTCCTAGGCAACCACGTGACGAGACAGAATTCAAAACAGGACACCACAACAAACCGGTTGCCTGATGCCCCTTATATCTACTCTGATAAAGAAGGCGCCTAGACACATGAAGCTGCTATACGATCAAGAAGATGTATATTAGTTACTTGTTTCAAATTATGTTACTTCTGACTGAGAGCCCCATTCATTTAAAGGCTCCTGTACGAACCTGGTTTGTTGATGCATATTCCTGAATAGAACGTACAGCCGCTTTATACGGATACCCATGAAACCAGTGTAAGCTGACGATTCATTCGTGTTAATTCAGGAATTATCGTTATTGTTGGTAAAAGAGTGGCCTAAAGCGTATTCTTCTATTCCACAGACCTCCCTCACCATTGAAACCATTCGTTGTCCCTTTGTTCAATGGCGATTTGAAGAGGGAAAAAATAGATCTTTGGAAGCGGGAGGTCACTCATTTTTTCAACTTTCTATGTTTCAAGTCTCGTGCTTCGTGGGCAAAATAAAAATACCCCTGCAGCGAATTTCGATTTTCTGTCAGGAAATGCTGACAAAATCAATGCACATTCCTGACAATAATTAGAGTGGCAGCGGTGCATGTCTAATGTGTCCTTGGCCTGGAGTTTGGTTCAATAACATAACACGTTCTCGGAAAGTCTCTCGAGACTCACGCGACAAGAATATTAGGTGTGGTTACAGAAGACAAAGTTTCGTACGACCCAGTCTTTTGTTTTGGTGACCTGTGCTGTGTTTCTGAAGATTTCGACTCTTTTGTAATACATTTATATTTACCCATTTCTAACGTGTTTATTCAGATTAAGAAAAAATAGAAATAAAATAAAACGTAGTTATACTACAACTACTAATAAACACATTGCACCAAAGAAATGGTAGCACTACGCGAACTTCTGAAAAAAATCTGATTTCATTTGAAGACAACTTCCTTGGATTTCATTCACCTTATCGCTCTTTGATGTCGCAAGGTTCTCGTGTACAACAAACAGTAAGCGAGAGTATAATCAAACTGGGACAGCGATACCGACCGACTTAAACCGATACGTCATCTCATTGTATAGATAAATACTCAGAGACAAGTTTCTGGATAGATCTTAATCTCCAGTTGTTATGGGTAGCCCACAGGCATCTCGAGAAAATGTAATAACAGTTAAATTGTGACTAAGTTTACCATTTTAATTATAAACATGGCTTTGCATTTGAAACACAATTGTACAATCGGTAAAAATTGTAAACTACTATTTGTATAGATCTGAAGAAAAAAAAACCAGGAAAAAATGTATATATATTAAGGGATTGTTTATCTTTAATCACTGCATCTGAACCGATTAATAAAAATAATAACCAATAAAGCATCAAAGATAATATCGCAAACAACAGTTGTATGTATGTTGAACACTGTGATAAAAATGTGAAGTATAAAAAAGTACATAAAAGTTTAACTTGTTATAGGAAGCGGAAACGGACTTACCCCGGGCAAGGTCTTTTGTTCGTGAAGGGCTTGTTGTGCTTTCACAGCGCTATCTCTATTACAGTACGTCAAAAATGCACAACCTGTCAAAGAAACGGAAAACTCATTTAATAAATCATTATGTAACAAACCAAATGATATACACATTGCATATACAAAATAATAAGAGAAACTCCGAATATTGAAGTAATTTTGAAAAAAGTCTATATTTCAGCTCGCTATGAATCCATCGTCAGGAATGAAATAAAACTTAACATACTGGCTTATATAGGTTGTATATAACAATGGATAGACATTGGATATTATTATGCTAATACCTCTTTGTATGTTATGTTTTATTTCATTCCTGACGATGGCTTCATAGCGAGCTGAAATATAGACATTTTTTCAAAATGACTTCAATATTCGGAGTTTCTCTTATTATTTTCTGAGTTAATCTGTGGCCATATTGCATATACAATGTATGTTGATTTGATTGCATTTTTGTGAAATTATTATTTCCTTTCCAGATCTTCGACTTAGATTGCATCGGAGAGACACAACCCCAAAATTCCCTGCAAATTATTTATGTTAACAGTTCAAAAAAGTTGAATATAGCAAACCTGTAAAAAAAGACTAAAATTTAAGAGGCTTTAATATATCATCGAAATTCTAACGTGATGTGCTGTTTTAAATATATTTAACTATAAAATAATGCACGTTCAAAGTGAATGACTTGAAACTATTGAGAAGTGATCGTTCCGTGTACGATATCTGGTGTAATATCACATGTATGACAACAGCAGTGGTGCAGAGAGGCTACACCCAACAATAAGGTATAGCTTATGGAAGCTCATAGCGGCCATCGAGTTGTCGACGTCGAGAGATCCAAATTAAATCTCGAGTTTTCTACGTCGAAAACTCGATGGCCACAATGAGCTTCCATAATAGCTGGTATCAGTAAACAAACGTTTAGTATAACCTTCATGTCATATTTTAATACGTAATCTAATAGTCAATTGATGTGTTTATGTGGTGTTTAGAATTGATTAATCTATCATAACGTTCTCTTAAATACGAAGTTATCATCGATAGTAAAGTTGGTATTGATCAAATATACTTTGCTTTTACTAACCCACTCAGCTGTATCAAGTTTTCAGCAAAACTGTTGGGATTGTTCGTAGCTGTTATGTTTGCACATGCGTGTGTGTTTTATATGGTGTTATCTGTTGAACAAATGTCGATAAACTTGAAGCATTACGGTAAAATATAACAAACACCATTATGTAAATCGTTTGATCCATATATTGATTGGAATGACCCATTAACTGTATAGATCTGTAAGGGTTATATGTTCTGTGTTATTACACACGAGTAGCCCGGATGCAAAACACTTATTTATATAACAATATATTAATTCAAACAGCGGGGTCTGTGTAAGGTTAATATGTCCTCTTTTATTACCCGTTAGTAGCACGGATGCAAAACACTTATTCGTATAACAGAACATATCCGTCAAACCCGGCAAATACATGATATTGATTCAGCACAGGACAATATAGAGACCATGCAGTACGGGTCGCTTGGGTCTATTATGTGTTTTTATTGCCCAGTTAGTCAACCGTCGGTATATTAAAAATATGGTCATATTGACTCCATTTATCGCTTGTATTATCTATCGGACTGCAGTTACAAGTAAGTATTTACTTTTTCCCAAATTGTTATATCTTTATTTGAGTCAGATATGACAGCATGGAAATACGTCAATGATACGACGTCATTTTTTAAATGATTACAAGAACTCCAGACCCTCCCACCTCCCACCCCCCGCCTCCCTAAAAAAAAAACAAAAAAAACAAAAAACAAGAACGAAATGAAAGCCCTACGTTGTTTACCTATGGCCAAGTGCTAGTGGAAAATACCTCATGGAAATATTGCTTGCCTATTAATTTGATTGTGATTTTACGCCACACGGCAGGTTATTTAATTTATATAAAGGTGTGCCTCACAGGGGACAAAATCATCATCAATCCTGCTGGACCAGTTGATTCTCAATCGGCTCAATCGGGATTCTCTACATTCGAAGCCTTTGATTGGTCGAGATTTTTGTTTAGACAAATGTCGACCAATCATAGTACTGTGCATAAGGGGAATCCCCTGGAGTCGTTAGCTCTCACTTTCGGCTGAATATGATGTTACTGTTAAAATCGCTAAAATAATTCCAAGCAGAACTTTAACCAAGATGATACATTTATGTTATGACCAAGAACGGCCTTAATACGCCGCAATTGCATTTTTCTTAGAGATGGTTGGTTGGTATATTGTTGTAGGCGTTTTCCATCGATGCGACCCCCAGGGGTGAGTTTTCACAAGGCTGAGAATGAAAACTCAATTGGTATGACGTCCCGAAGTGCTGAAGTTATTGTGTCGCCTCTGTAGCTGAGTGTGCTAAACTCCAAAGGCTTCCTGATAAAGCCCCCAAGAGCATTTGACATGAAATGCTTCCGATATACACAATCACTCACCATAGTACATCATCTTTGTGTCACGTCAGCTGAAAGCAATCTAGAGACTGGTAGTTTCTGTTTGTGTGTATGATTAGGATGTTACACCTTACTTTAGGTTATTTCACTCATACGACGGCGTGTCAGCCCATGCACTGAACACTGGAAACAACCCTTAACGACACCTGCAACGCACAAGACACCACAGGACAAAAACAGAGTATTGACAACAACAGGACACAACAACTAATTGGCTTCCTGATGCACCTTAATTGGCTGAGAGCACTGGGCCACGGAACGCTCGCGCCAACAACCAGCGAGTGATAGTTATAAACAGTAAATTTTGCCTAGTTCGTGGATACAGACACGCAAAGCCATATCATTATTAAAGCTCGACATGCGCTGTAATGGGAACATATAGATAGGACCGTTTGCTTACTTTCAACGATAGAATCAGCGTTCAACGATAGGGAACACAAACCATTACGCTAATCGTTTGTCCAATATATGGATTAAAATAAACCATCAACTGTGTATATACGGACTTGTAAGGATTATAAGTTATCTTTATATGCCATAAGTAGCCCGGATGTACAGCACCGCTTCAGCTAATTGTACAAGTTCCTCGACCACCAGGCCTAAACAGAAGCATTTATTCTTCTTTAGTTATCCATTAGTGGGTCGGATGTAAAACACCTCCTCACAAAACAATACAAAACCTACATAGCCCAGTTAATATGATATTGATTTACTAAAGGCATGGAACACATAAAAATCAATCCGGGTCACTTAGGTTGTATAAATGTTTGTATAGACCAGTTTATAAATGATCTCGGGATGGTTTTTAACGTATCAACTTTAAATTAATGATTTTAACGACGTATTGTCTAAATATATTTTCTTTGCCAAATGAATCAATATAAACAATTATTAACTAACTGTCCCGTATTGATCGAGTCTACTTTGTTATCGGCCAAGTTGATCAATATTGGTCCTGTTTCGATTTAGACAGTTTCGTCCGTATAACACAATACAATAAGTTAATAAATACATTTTTTTATTATTCTAGTTTTTCCATATAGCCCCTGTTCCTAGTCGTCCATTTGCCCCATTGGCCTTCGGCCTCGTGCCAATATAGCAGACCTCGGACTTTTAACTGGGCCAATATCGAAAAACCTGATTTATAACATTATTATTTGCTTCATAAATAGACATGTAAAGTATAGATACCTTGAACTTATAGGAATGGGTCTAATTAAACCGATAATTATGTTTGATCTCGTAGGTCTTAACCGTTTCATTTTATAATATTCTAAGCGTCATTTGATTGAAGGCAAAATTAAAGGCATTCAGGGTCGATATGTTAGGGGCCTACACTGTAGAATCTGATGATGTATTGTTGGTAATTTACCGATTCTCCATTACATTCATACAGTATCAGACTGGAACAAAACCAAAACAACTTTACTACAGTGAAACACGTCTAAACCGACACTTCGGTACACCGGAATCTTGTCTAAACTGACCTCATTATACTTCATCCCCTTTGAATCTTTTCCAAATGTTAGAAAATATTACGTTAACTGACATCTTGTCTAAACCGACCATTATTCCCGATATCTGGTGTCGGTTTACACAAGTTTCATTATATATTATTTTCTATTTGTTTCTCATGCTCCAAGGACTGTCCAAAGTTGTAGGTGGCAGTTATTTCTGTCGCATGATGACAGGCAGTTTCCGGTCCGCTTGATAATGGTACAGTGGTCTTGTTAATACATCTACCCATTGTCCAATTGCTTCCGTTTGTTTTAGAAAGTGCGGAACTAAATGGCACTGGGATGATATTAAATCTATCATATCAGCCCGCACGAGATCACGCGATCACCACGGGTCCAATATCGGTGAGTTATTGCCTGGCAAGGCCCTTCGGCAATTTTCGTCTGTGGAGGCAGCTTCCGCTCGCTCATCCGAAACTGGGTAATTTGTAAAACCTAAATCTAATGCATTCGCTGACATGAACGGAAAGCGGATCTATGTGGCTTCCAGGCCTGTCCATGTCCGGATTATTTTACGTTTCTCGTTTTGTAGGATTTAATCGATTTTATCTCAGAGGGCTCAGCTGCCAAGCCAGCGACAGCAAATGAGCAAAAATGTATCTTTGTAAACCGCCGAGACCAGTATATCGTGATTTTGCTGCGAAACAGCGACATGAAGCCAAGAAAATATCCCAGTCTCTTACTGTAGGCTAAATTACGCGGACTTTTGGTCAACCTCAATGCTCTCTCAATCGACAAAACCTCGCGTGATTTCTCGTTATTTCGCCTTCATCATTAAGCTCGGCCGTGATAGGTGTATGAATATGTCGCAAAATGATACATTTTGTTAGACGGAAGCCTTTTTACCGCTGTATGCATATAAACACATAAGCAAACATGGGGCAATCGAGCGAATTTCATATATCTTTAGATGCACAAAGTTAGTAGTAAATTATGTCCTGCATGTTAACAAATGGAAAATGTGCACCAATCTATGTAAGTTGGCAGTTTTACATCGGCTGTGAAAAAGTTCCGGCCAAAATGGCGATGGTCGTATCACGTCCGAGAGGATGTGCGCTGAACATTCGAGGACTTCCGAATGATACTCCATTTTTCTTTGATATAATGTATGCGCTGAACGGGGTTTTGCAGTGTCCAAATAAAACATGGTTAAATCAATAATTTCCAAGCAAGAATTTCCAATATTTTAGATACGTAAGTTGGTAGACAATGTGAACTTCAAAGAAAGATATTGGCAATCATTGTGAATGGATGTTTGAGATTTATTTTAGCATTTTTGGGTCGAACACTGGAATTTTCTCAATACTCTATAATACAAGAAGTGTGATAATTTTTATATCAGATAATTAAATCTGCAAGACGTTTTTGAATGGTGCACCTTATTCCGGCTTAGTGCTCCTGCGGCCATTGAGTCAACGGGGAACACGATCTTTAAGCTTAATTTTTTTTGTGGGGTATTGGAATCTATATATTTATGGCTTCCAGTAGGAACGCAACTCTTCAGGTCCTATTGTTAAAGACAAAACTCTTTTCTTTTATCCTTTCTTTTAAATAGACCAATGGGTCCATTCCTTGGCCTAAATGACACTCTTTTCAGATTGTATTTACTTTAAAGTAACATACGCACTCAAAAGTTCTGAATTTTTCACAGAATCTCATGAAAAATTTATATTTTTCTCAAAAAGTACAATTTAGAGGCTTTCCAATAATCCCAACATCAAATTTGTAGGTCGAAAGAGAGTTTTTAGAGTTTTTAATAACTAAAAATCTAAAAACTGAATTTTCTGTCAGAATTTTTAATTGGAAATGTGTCAGTCTGCTGTCACAGCTCAGACACACTTTGATGTACCGACGTCACCCTAGTCAACCGTGTTAGCCACACCCCTTACAAGGTTCAAAATGTTGGCTCGTTACACACAAGGTCATTCACCACAGCTGGATCAAAGTCATTCAGAGCAAATATGGCCAGCCCTCCTTACGTTAAATGCAAATAACTGATATATTTCTCCTGGTCCGTACAAGCTTTGTACCCAAAATAATAATTTTTATATTTGAATAATTTTTTTTCTAACGTGACTGTTTTAATTTTTGAACAAACATCAAATCTTGTCAAAATTAAGGCCAACGGAATAAGTTGAAAAATCCAAATTTTGGGTGCGTATGTGACTTTAAAATGTACCGAACTATATGTGTGTGCTGCATAATCGTCCTATATGTGCTGTACCATTCAGCTGTTATTACCTTTTCTCGAGATGCCTGTAGGTTACCCATAACAACTCGAGATTAAGATCTATCTATAAACTTATCCCTGATAATTTATCTAAAACAGGAGATGTAAGTCGATATCCCTGTGCCGATCTGATTACTCTTAAACGAGATCTATCTATAAACTTATCTCTGGGAATTTATCTAAAGTAGGAGATGATTTTAATAAGTCGATATCCCTGTGCAAGTGTGATGACTCTTTTAAAAAAATTATCGTTACGACCTTAAAACATCATCTGCTCACAATAAACATTGCTACACAAACCGACACAATGCTTCATCTGCTCGATATTTTGTGTAGCAAAAATAGAGATAGGTCTACTGGTTTTGCAACGAAATATCTTTACGACACATTGGCAACACTCTGGGAGTGATTCCACAACAAAACATCAACCATAAGTCAAAGTTTAAAATTCGTTTTAATTGTATACAGTTTTAAATTTGGAAACTTTGAATTTTGAATATTTTAATAATTTTGAAATTAGATTAGGAGTTGACACCATTGTTACAGCTTGAAGATAAATATCTATCAAATGGGCATAATTAATAGAAATGTTTGAAATCTTCTACACTGTTTTTCGAGCTCAGACAAAAATTGACTTGTTGAAGAATTTTGCATGGTCACTGATTTTATAGGAGTTTATGTGGAAAAAAGAGTGTCCGACAGCTTTACAAAAAAACAGAAAAACAAATAAACACCGGAAGCCACAAGGACCTATTGTGCATCAGGCGACATGCAGCAGACGACAGTTGTCAAACAACTGGCCAATGAAAATGAACAGACGGGACATGATAGGAGCCAGTACTAACTAAAATCAGTATGTCCATGTTTGGAACATAGGCCCTTAGCAAGATGGCCTTGGATGTTAAATGTTGCAATGCAAGGACTTGAATGACATTCGACGGTTAAGCAATTCGCACCGTATACGGTTTTTCGAGTTTTCTTAATAACTATGGTTTGACAAAGTATTTACATTCGCTCGCTTCAAAATAATCCGTAAGAGGGCATGCACGTCTTGTAGGCCTACGGGACGGACGATAAATCAACTCCTTAACGTAATCTGTTAAGACGAGTCAGTAGAAATTGGGGAAGCAAATCGCTTTATCTCTATGACGATGTCAAGTCAGTGTGGCTCACCCCATTATCTTCTCGCGCAGTAGTTATTTACAGGCGCAGCAAAGATGCGCGGATGCCTCACTTTTCATTTCGCGATTTTCCGCGCAATAACCGCACGCTATCAGTTCGAATTATGTGCATTTAACAACATCGATACGTCAATTTTCCGCGGTCCGTTGAGAACTCGGACGATTTATAAAACATGAAATAGTGACATAAAACCATGACGTATTGACTGTTCGCTGGCTTCATTGCTCTGGGAACGATGCGAGCTTTTAATACGGTAAGAGTATCTGTCTCGGGATAGCCTGAAAGGATTTTATGATCTGGACTCTCGGCGACACAATTGGAACTTAGTAAGACAGCCAAAGTCTCTACAGACACCGCAACCATCTTAGTGGACGAATGCTCAGTCCTAATTGAGGCGCCAGGATTAAATGCTGAACTTGAAAGTTTTCTATTTTAGTGTTTTGTTAACGAGTTATGTGCACCAATTTGGTTGATAAAAAAAAAATTGAATATTGAAAATCAAATGTAATCCGTAATTTTAAAATAAATTTCTGTTTTCTCATTTCTAAAATAATGGCGGCGAAACGGTGTACAAAAATGTGTGCCTTTTTAGTACTGTTTTTAAAATAAGTTTTTGTATTGGATCTGCAACCATCTTAGTTCCTTGGGTATTTAGGTTTTTCGTGGGTCTATAGTCAGCATATTTTGGTTTCCGATATATTCATAAACTGATATCTTTTTATTTGTCATATTTTATGTTTCTTATACATTCAGTGGACAATATTGGTGTTCACGTTTATAGAATATTTCCAAAAACATGACTAAGATGGAATTTCAACTTCTGGGTAATTTGATAAGCGACGTTATTAAAGAATATCTTGTTTAAGACCATCTTAATTTTTATCATTGCTTGAAAACGGTCTTAGAATCTAGGCCGAAACGTAGCTTACCAACATACCCGGAAGTTGCAAATCTATCTCAGTCGGTATGTTATCAAGAATATTTCCAATTTATCAGGCTTCAAGGCACGAAATATACCAAGGCATTAATATAATCAGAATTTAATGAATTCTAGCTAGTTTATGGACTACCGTTTCCACTTGTTCGATGTGTATTTCAGATAGGGCTATACATGACGGCGCTGGGCATATACAGCGACAAGAATAACGAAACCAGAAGGCTGTGAAGTTGAACTGTCTTTTGAAAAAAAAAAAAAAAAATTCCCATCCAGTGCTTCCGAACCATGAATGTACTAAAAATACATCTTTTAGCCAGAGGGCTGCGCGATAAGAGTCAGTTAATTGCCGAAGCCCGAAGCAAGGCTGGTAATGTAACATCTAGCAACGATTATCACGGAATCTTCTCGCATCGCGTTCTTATATGAACCGTCAGCCATCCAAGGCTCTCCTCGACCATTAACTCCTTTGTTACGGCCAGGCACCAGCCTTGCTAGTCTATTATTTACTGGGGTAGTCTGGTTTTTGACAGTCTATAAAACCTAGTCAGACTCTTCAAGGGTCGATCTTTGTTTTGACATCTTGCGATAATTTTGGTGTTGGTCTTCCAGGAGGAGAGTTCCCGAGTTTATGCTTCCAGGGTTTTGTGTACCTGATATCGACCGGCGTCTGAGATTGCGGGTTCGGTTTTCCGCATTGTTTATTTGTTTGGGGATTACGCCGCACTTAAGATTATTTCACTCATATGACGGCGTGCCAGCCCAATGCGTGAAGGAAGCCAACCTAAACGAGACTGGCAATATAGCAGACACCACAGTTCCCTTACAGGACGAACCACAGGACACGGCCACAAATCTGCTTCCTGATACCTGTAAGCTCAGATAACGCCAGGGCACGGGAGGTTACCGCCAACCACGATTAACGCCATGTCATTGTGAGCAGACACTTTTAAAGCGGAAAGTCGTGTGTATTTTTTCAATTTTACCCAGATTTTCTCCGACTGTAAATCTGGCAAATGATCTCTAATTGCGAGATAGTCCTTTCGGTCTGAATTTGGATTGATAAATGAATATAAAATATTTAAATAACTATGGCGTGATGTGTTTGGAAGTATGGTCCAGTCTGAATTTCCCTTATATTCCGTCGGTGCTAATGCTTTAATTGAACGTGATGCTATACCAATTTCACGAAAGCGCCATGTTGAAATCAAAGCGGGGCGATCTGCTCTTTGAGAGATGATGTGTCGCATGCAGCATCACAAAGGGTTTCTTCACCAATTTCACACGTCAAAACGTTACAGTGCGGTGACGTCATGATTTGAGTACCACGTCACAATGGTTGGCGTCTGAAGAGCATATAGCCTCACGTAATTTCGAAGCGCCACCCCTTCCGTGGAAAAGGTCTATGAAGAGATATATAGAGCCCGTAAATTACGTCATGTGATGAACGGAGATTTCACGACATTCATTCCAGTTTCGGATAGTCACGTGTTATATTCACGGAAAATATTCACTGTCATGCCATTGAGCAGTTAGCTTTTACCGGTAACTTCACAAATCCGCCACCATAGAAGACCGCTATTCAAAACGAATTTCAAGGATGTACCCGGAAGTGAGGTAGAAGCGAACGAGACTTACATGAAATGTTTTTTTTGTGTCGATTAGAAAGTGTCGGATGGCTGAGTGGTTAGGTGGCCGGCATTTAGCCTATACTGCTGGCGACTCGGTGTCTGACTCTGAGGGTCGTGGGTTCGAGTTCCGCAAGGGTCTCAGTCTGCAAAATTTCCTGACCTAGAATATGTTCAGTATCAGAGCGCGTCCCCCCCCCCCCAAAAAAAAAAAGAAGAAAATACTGAGACTTATATGGTCTATCTGTGGATGGACCATTAGAACCACGTCACGAGATCATTACGTGATCTGCTCACAGTGTGTTTTTTTTTTGTACTACCAAACCTCCAAGTTGCTTCTCTATCATTAATTACTTTGTAACAGCCAAGCGCCAGCCGTACTAGTCAATTATTCACTGAAGTAGTCTGGTCTTTGTCAGTTTATAAAAGCTAGTCAGACGCTTCACGACTCGATCGTTGTTTTGATTTTTTGCGACGCTTATGGTTTGAGTTCCTGTAGTTGAGAGCGATATTAATTCTAGGGTGAGCACTGCTGGTGTAAATTAATACCACCGACTTCTGAGGGCACGGGTTCTAGACCTATTCTGGTGGAATGCACGTGAGTCAGTTAGTTTGCAGACACCCAGCAAAAGGTTTAGGTCAAACATCAGATAAATAGAAAATTAATGATTAGAAAAAAATAGAAGGAAAGAAGTAATTCTGGACGAAAGATTAAAAAAAAAAACTATTTCCATATATACAATTAGTTTAATTTAAGTAATTAAATTAAAAATTCTTTGACAGTTCACAGATTTTAAAGATTACTCTATTTTGGAATCCGTCCAAAAACTACATAACAACAAGTTGAAAATAAACACACAAAAAATCTCCCTAAAAAAAACGACTGTTAAAACCAATAAGTCAAAAATGAACACCAGGTTTCCATGAGTCAGTTTTGTTTATGGTAAGTCATTATAAGTATCTATATAAAAACTTACACAGCCGTTGAATAACTTAAGTAAGCAAATAGTTAGCAGTATTCCAATGTACATTTGCAGTAATGAGAAATAAAGATGGGCTTGTAGGAGGCCTTCAATCGCGCCTGCGCTGTAAAGATTTTTGGTGTTAAAAGATGACACATATTTCACTGGATCGAGTATTTTTTAATCCTAAACTTTTATAACCGAACTAAGGTTTTTTGTTTTCGTTTTGGAATAGGCCTTTGATTTTTTTTTTCTTTGATGGGTGTTTAAGGATGTACTCAAGAGTAATTCACTTATATGTCGACTTTGCGTTGTCGGTGTGTGGTTGAAAACTGAGAAGAAACATAGTTAAACCAGCCCGCGTTCTTCGCAGCCACCGGAAAACTTCCCTTATATAATAGAGTGAATCACGACGAGACAGAGGAACTATTTTGTTGACCTAACAACAAGTTCACCCACTGTGTTCCTTTGATACAAGCTTATGAACCATATTTGTTCCATATAACGTAGGGTAAGGACTATGAGCTATATGCGGTATAGAACATCTGACAAATGGACTGTAGGGGCTCGCCTTAGCCCTCTGATACGAACAATTTGTATGGAACATATTTGTTCTTCTGCTTCTGACGGAGAAGGCATATGAACCAAGTAATATTACATTCGACCTATGGACAATCGGCCTCGCTGGATTTCTATGATATGAGAGGTTTTGGCGCTGTATTAACCTCTTAGACTGTGTTCCAATTCCCTTAACATTAAGGTTGCCGTGATCAGTGACTCGCCAGACAGATCAGAAATCGATCAAATTTTTTTTCATGAATTGAGCCAAATGGATTGCATGGAATAGGTTTAATGAGGACAATTGTTGAACATAAACCATATTCTAAATATAGACAGACTTTGGCATTTGACAAAAAGTAAAAATTCTGAAATCTCATTTTTTTCTCTCGCTTATTGTTTACTTCAGCATTTAAACAGTTGCTTATTTCGCTTTAAGAGGAAAGAAAAGGATAAAAGGGGAGAGACAGAGATAAAAACAAAAAATTGAAAACAACAACCCCCAACCTTACCCACACAACCCAAAGCCATTTTCTTAATTTTTCAACGGGCAACTTTGGTTGTTATTCGCTTTTAAATTTTTTTTATTTAGGTTGGACATATTTTAATTATCTGAATGTCTTTCGATAAATCTGACAAAATCTATTATATTATTTTGTTTTGTTTTGTTTACTATACGTTGAAGACGAAGGCCTAACGAGTGTGATCAATGTGTGTTTCCAATTTTATACCATATATAGATATTAAATTGCATAGTCAATTCGTATACCTAATCATCCCTCGATGCATAGAAAACGGAGAGGTAGCTGTTAAGTTCAAAAGATAATGTATTAAGAAGTTCTAGTCTTTCTATCTGGGCCATTGGAATACCCGAGAGTCGTACTGACTTTATCGATGGTAGTATTTGTTTTGAAAGCTTTACCGTGGTTGTGCAACCTAAATTTGGAGTACAATTTGCAGGAAACTCTATCTGGGGTCACAAAGGTCACGGGTTGATTTCAGGAAGTCGATATTTACTCAGTTAAAGTACCCAAGAAATCACTTAGGGATTTGTCGATGATGATGTGGTTTTCACGTGATCTCTTCCTGGTCTTTAATCAATTGATTGACTGATTGATTGGTATTGCTCATGGGTATTTCACTTATATGACGGCGCTGTATTCCAACAGAAGACGGCAACTCTAACCCAAGCCAAAAATGTGAAGTCATTTAAGTGTTATCGCTGTTTGCAAAATAATGTTCCTCCAGTGCTAAGTGTGACAGCATGAATATAATCTGGAAACGAACTGCCCCTAGCCAGAGGGCGGTTTTTAATCAAAGACCGGCACTTTGAAGTCGCTGCAAAACTAAATGACCCTCGTGTACCATCAAGTAAGCTACGAATGTATTTATTTGAAAGCCCTATATATGAGCTATATGCCCATTTACTTGACCTATGAGCATTTCGATTCGCTGTACTCTTCTAAGCATATGTCAAGATTAATCTGTTTTGAATGATTGATTGATGGACTGATTGGTCGAAATATTACGACGTGCTCAAGGATATTTAACTTGTATGATGGCGGTGAATTCCCCAGCAGTAAACAGAAGCACACCCAAAGTCGGTTAAAGTCACTTCAAATATTAGCTTTGTTCTTTTTGGTCTAACAGCATTGGAAAATAATCATTGAAGGAATAAACAACTACATGTGACCTATAGTAGGGTCAGCTTAACTCTCTGTAGTTTTGCGATACGCGAATTAGGGTTTCGCGTCGTCTTAACCTGTTTGACAGGCAGTGTTCCAGAAGCCCGGATGTTGAGGTGTCTATAGGCAGTAGACAGACAAAACAGAAATCGATAAGACGAAATCGATGAAGGCCTATTATTGCACAAGACAGAATGGGTTTAGAGGTATAGAATGATTACAAAATATCGATCAACTTTGACATTTCCTAGAGGACAGTAAATCATTATATATTTCTGGAATTTCAACATCGACTAATTCGTTCATTCAATTCAATAAGACTGATGAGCTTGGTATAAATTAGTACTGACAGGAAGTGAGAAAGAATTATTTATATTCCGATGAGAACAAAGGCCTGCTAGGTGGGCCTCTATATCTCTTTTATATGAGGATAAACACGTTTGTATGATGGCGATAGGGACCATCGCGTCTCGTATACAGATTTTATAGCGATGGACCGATGATCGACCATCATACTTTTGTGGCAAGTTTTAGAAAATGCCATCCTCTTTGGTTATTCTAACTAAAGCGAACCTTTCTTTTTTCCGCTAACGCCTTCAGGTATTTTTTCATTGGTCGATTTGATTTATTTCAATTTGATTGATTTCAATCCAAACAGGCCCGTGGACCCACTTACAGGACAGATAACAAAGATAACAAAGACACATTAAGGCAATTAAGTGACAGATATAAGTACATATTGTTTATCATGGGCCACCAGTTCACTAGTTGTCCGCTCTGCGATCTCAGATTTGTTTTCTTTGATGGAAAACAACAAGGAATAACTTTGTAAAATCCATCCGCGCTATAGACGAAATTACTTCTGCGTGTATTTCTCCGCGCAAACAAGGTCATGGTAGCAATGGTTCGAACCAACACTTTATGGCCTTGTTGGTCTCGAGACAAATTAGTTTCCGATTTCGATACACCAAGAGGTGACTATGGACATTAATTCGCTACAAACTGCTACCAAAACGATGTTTCACTTTATTCTGAATCGTTTTTTTTTTATCGGGAAATATTCATTGCTCACAATATTGTTGTTCTGAATCGTTTTTATTATCGGGAAATATTCATTGCTCACAATATTGTTGAATCCCATTCGAGCTGATGCAAATGAGCATCTATCCTAAGGTACAAAAACTTGTTATGATAATTTGGAAAACTTCCAGCTATTTCGACTCAAGGTAACCAGGGCCCGTGTTCATAGAGCTCCTTACGTATATTTCTTAGTTTAGGCAATACTTTCAAGCTTTTATTTTTAAAATGAATTTTAAAACTGTCACTTATAATCTTGCATATTGTTATCACATAGACAGGTTTTAAAGTTTGTTCATAATTTAAAACAGATACGTTGAAATACAAAATAGTTAACTGTTACAAAGCTTGTACGAGCCAGGCGAAATCCTGTAATAATTGGAAATTAACCTAAAGTGAGTTGGCAATTTTTGCTGACAGTTCCTTTGATCCCGCCGCGTTGAATCACCTCGACTTTTAACTTTCATTTAAACTACAAATCTGGGAGATAACGGAAAGCCTCTATCTTTCTTTTCCTAAGGAAAGTGAACGCATGTGATTCTGCGATATCGCAAAATACCCGAAGGTTAAGTCTAAAACGAGAGAATATATTTTATGTACAACTAACTGAAATCCCTGAACAGTCATGAAATAAAATTGGAACAGAATCGTTGCATTCATTTTCTGAAAGTTTATCCGATAAAATTCGAAAAGTACGAAATGACTCAATCAGTACGTTGTTGTAAAAATCTGACATTGTCAATTTAAACGTTAATGGCTTTTATTTTCCTTTCCATACAACGTGGGTAAAAATATTGGCAGAAACTCATATATTGACTTATAATGAATCTATGTCTCAGTTGATCTTGGCTCATGGTATATAAGTATAGATATGTTCCTTGGTCTAAACTTTCACATTGTAATAGCTGTTCATCATTCGCCGAACAATAATGGAGGAAATTTGCGAAAATAGGGCCTGTAAGTCGCGTGATTGAAATGTTCCCACTTCCGCGGATCCCGCCATCTTGAAGGAAATATCAAATGTAAAATGACCATTTGCTTTGTGTTCGCTGCAACTATCGCAGTAACCGAGAAAGCTGGAGTATTTATCGACTCAGGTTAAGATTCTAACCATGTGGGTAACACAAACTACGACAAGGTGTAACCGGAAGCACCATACCTCTCAAAATCTCGCCTGGTTTAAACGAGACTTACGCTCCCTATGGGAATGTCGCTGAAGTTAAAGCCAAGTATCTCCAAGAAAGCGTTACGGTCTACGCTTTTGGTGGAGCAAATTTTTCTGTATTACTTTATACACCAACCTGGAAAGGAAGCACCATAGACAAAGAATCACTGTTATATGAGGGTACGAAATCTTCAGTAAATTATCCCGTGTTTCACCGAAAACATTCAATAAAGTCCGTATTAGCGGCGAACTAGTATATAATAGTAGAGTTGGTAGTATTGATTGGTTTTAACAGTTTTTGGTTTTGCACAGTATTGGTATCCATGTCATGGTTAAAGTATGGTTTAATTACATTTCTTCTGTAAGCTTTACAGAGATATAGTACCATCAAATTTTAGCGCCAATGTGTTGTTCTTTATTTATTACATTTCTTCTGTAAGCTTTACAGAGATATAGTACAATCAAATTTTAGCGCCAATGTGTTGTTCTTTATTTAATACATTTCTTCTGTAAGCTTTACAGAGATATAGTACAATCAAATTTTAGCGCCAATGTAGTGTTCTTTATTTATTACATTTCTTCTGTAAACTTTACAGAGAGTGAGTAACAAGAATCTGGCACCAATGTCAATCACAAAACAACACATTATTGAGCACTGCCTTGCTATTGGCAATTAATTCGTGTAAATGTGTTATTTTAATTTCGAAATGTTGTAACCCGCCATTCAAAACTCTGTTTCATTGTTTAACCGTTTTATCTTTGGGATATAACAAACTCTACGGGTTTTATTCCCACCTGAATTGGCAACGTTTATGCACAAATCTTCTTTGAAATTTGCGAAATAAATACATAAATAGGCATTGTTTTATTTATTAAACATTTTCTATAAGCTTTACTGAAATTGTGTCCACAATTTGGCGCCAAATTTGCGGTAAGTTGTCTCTAAGGTCACAGTGTTATGCGGAAAGTTGTCTCTAAGGTCACAGGGTTATTTCAGGAAGCCGTTATTTACTCAACTAAAACGGTCACACAAAATCCGCCGAAATCGAGAAACTTTTCATTTTGATATTTTGTATTTTACAATTACTACCCAAATGCAACAGTTTAACAATTAAAATGTAACCATAAATACCATGAAACACATTAAATCCGCAATTCCATTTTTTTTTTTACAAAAGTCAGAAAATTGCTTCGTAAAGTCGGCCTTAGAAGCTAAGGAAACAGACGAAAAATCGATACACAGTTTGCATTAAACAATAGTTCCTATAAGATAATACAGCCACAATGATCTCACATCGTGACAAAGAGGATCAAAGTTATAAATAATAAATATCCAACAAGCTATCATCCAATTTGAATTCTGAACATTCAGTAATTTGACTTTATTCAAAGTGTTTGAAAATAACGTCTCTGTTCTGGTGATTACTAAAAGTAAATTCGAAATGTTTTGCTTTTCAGAAGAAAATGTTCGAAGTTTCTTTGCATTCGTAGACCAGGGACTGGTTGTTCAAAACAGTGTTAACTTTGAATTGTCGATAGTTGACGTCACGTCACAATATAATTTATTTGGGACGTTAACAAATTAAACCTGGGTTCTATCTTTTGAACAACGAAGTTCTGTTTTCTTTGTTGAAAGAGTACATGAACTTAGACAGTCTCTGCCAAGGTATTCGTTTTTAAAAAGTCTCTGTTTCTCTGTAAAGCTCATAAAATAAATCTCAAAACATTGATCACGTGAGTAGCTTTACAGAATTTGATTGGCTGGCGAATAACTACGCCACCAAACATTTGTTTGGAGTCTTGACACTACCGAACAGAAGCGAATATATCCGCTAAAATATATAGGTCGCAATAAGAATTGAATTTATGCCCGGGAAGTTAAAGTTGGATTTGAACAATTTGACATTTCAAAAATAGAATTGCTTTTCAGGTCTTGCATATTGCCAGCGACGTTTACGTGGGTTTCATTCATCGATTGGGCTGGCACGCCGTCATATAAGTGAAATAACCATGAGTACGGCGTAAAATCCCAATTAAACAAACAAACAAACTAGACCTATGGCACTGAATAATGAACAAAATAGACACAGCTAGTTTACAGAATGATATGAAGCATCTATAAATAGCATACTGCATTAACACAGATGACTTCTCTCTCAGTAGATACGTTACACCAGACAGATAGAAATCGATCATACTGATAATTCAATTTCTGATTTATAAACCACTATTTTTAACTATTGGTCACAAGGAAAGCCCCAAATATACATCTTATATATTTTTATAACGAGTAATCACACTGGCACAGGGATAGCGCCTAATCAAAGCAATTAATCTCTTGTTCTAGATACATCGTATATAGTAGCCTATTTGGATTTTTTTCTTAAAGGCATTTATTTGATTTGTGTTTAAGGTCGTACTCAAGGGTACTTCACCTATATGACGACACTGCTTTGCCGGTGTACGGTGGAAAACCCAGAAGAATCTCCCCGAGATCTCTGCAGCCACCGGAAAACTACCCTTATATATCTAAGTTCGACAGAGGGATTCCCACCTTTTCCGTGTACAGTGAAGGGGACTCAGCAGTCCAACGCTCAACAAACTGAGCTACGGTTACAAGGTACAATTCGGAACTCGGAAACTCTTCATATATATGTACAAAAACATAAAACACAGAACATAAAGAGATACAAAAATATCGTTTGATCTCAATTCACAGCACAATCACGAACACTACAGATGCCTATATTGAAAATTATGAACATTTGATTTGATTTAAATAAAGACGAAACAAAGTTCGAATATATTAAATATTAAGTGAATTGACGTATGTTAGTGATACCTTATTGGCTAGTGAGATCATTTGACGCAAAGTTTTCCCACTCATATCAAATATCTTTAACTGAGTTAAAACGATGCTCTCCTCTTTCTTTACAGTCCTAAACTTTCTCTTTCAACAACAACATTAACAAAAGAGCATTGGTTATCGGGCGTATTTAGCACATATTAGGTAATCTATAAATAGGTTAATATATTAACCCATTTAACATCTCTTCTAGTTTACGAGGACAAAGTTAACCAGACAAACAAAAAAATCAATAAAACATTTCTGATTTATTTGACTACCATTCCCACTTGTTGTGATCTGATGACGTGAGTTTTCAAATAAAGGATTTATACATAATTGGAATCACTCATACAAAAGTGAATCAACTCTGCAGACATCCCTACGACAAAATACATACCTATACATTTTATTTTCAAACGACATCTTGAATTCTAAAGAAATTAATGGTTAAAACACAACATTTCTATACTTTATTTTAAGGACCGATTCGGAACGCCGACAATATTCACCTTAATAACTCTCCATATATACCATATACTAATTACAAGCGTTTTATTGGTCATGACATTAATAAGCACGTATGTCATCTGTTTGTTATGATTATCACAGAAAAGCTTATATAAGCATATATAGCAAAACACAGTAACAACTCCAAACATACAGTATATAGTATTTGATGGACTATATGATTTGATGGACCTCTGCAAATTGATCAATAAACCTCAATCAAGAATGTCCTATCTTTTTTCGGAGTTGTTATGTTTACATATGTCATTTATTCCAACACGACTTCCTTGTTCGGAGTAATTTTATACAAAAGGACGTTTTTAAAGGGGGTAGTAAAATGTGTTGTAACTTACATACATCGACTAAACTCGCATCTTGTAATATACATTGATGTAGATTTACTGATAGTCCTTACATGTACAATATTAACTCAAACGGTTCCAATTACCGACCGCCGTAAATTAAGATCCCTTGGAGCAAGAATTCGACAGACCGAAAGAAAATCGATAAAAGCAGGGTATATATTTTTATAAGGAGTAATCACACTTGGCACAGGGATAGATATATATGTCTTACTGTACAACACCGAATGACTCATACAGAAGATGCTTAAAATTTCCGAAGGAGCCACTATCGAACCATCACGATTAACGAAATGGAAACTAAGTCTGTTAGATTTTATATTGGCTGGTGTGGACTGGTCATAAGAGCCTGGTAGTTTTCGACAGCTAACCCTACAGACTGGTTATATTGGTGTTGAAAATACCATAGTTCGGAGAGTTGCCAACTTCGGATTGCATGTTAGCGGGACTATGAAGACACAGTTATAAGCTTTGAATACGAATAAAATGTGAAAGATTTCTAGCAGTGGTCAAAGTTTAAATCCTGAGGGCATTCTGTTCACAGTTTTATGTCAAAATAAATCAGCGAGCAAAGAGATTAATGACAGACAAACAGACAGAAAAAAGGAAATTGGAAACCACAAAATGGCAGCAGTGCTTCGGAAGCCGAGATCACCGATCTAAACTGTGTGCAAAGATTTAGGTCGCAGGTGTTATCAGATTTGATGGAGTGTCGTGCTGTGTTGTCATGACAGTGTCTCGTGCAGTGCAGTTCCGTTGACATGGCAACGAGCGCGCGTGGAATGAGATGATATCACAGCAAGCCTTTGTCACGCGGCGAACTGCAGCGCGTGAAGCAGGTTTTCTTGGATTGTCAGCTGGGATAAAATCCAATGCGCAAAGCCATCGACCTTTGCCAATGTGTTGTAATTTTTACTGTGTAAAGCGTAAGGCATTGCGTATGAGCATTTTCTAACGGGCTTTAGGTCTGACAATGCTCTATGGATCAATAAAGGAACAACGTCGACTGCGCACCTTCCTGGCCTAGATTACAATTTCGAAATCAACCATTTTCTGGAAATGCTGTTGTGCGCCTAGCCTACAAATGAAAACCCAAAGCCACTTGCGCCTGTACCATCAAAACTAAAAATATTTCACCCAAACGAAGGAAGTTGAAATTAAAGCAAAGTGGCTAACAATTTGTCGTTGACGTTTAAAAAGCTCTACGCGAAGATCTAATAAAATTGACAAAAAAAAAAAAGGAAAAGACGCCCAATTCATGGACCTCCTCGTTACTGTATTTCATTAACATGTAAAAAATTTAAATACTGCTAAAGATCCCATATGATATACACTGTGACACTTCGCCAGAACAGCCTCTTAATTGCACACTAGTATCTAATTAGCATTCATAAAATATGGACCAAATTTCGACCTGATGTTAATTCTGGACCTTAATGTACGTTAATAGAGCCCTTTTGTTTCTACTTTGTGGCTCGTTGAACATCTTCCAGTGGTTTTAAAAAGTTAAGTTGCTCAAAAGATATACAATGGAAAAATTTCCAAAATGTTTACAACAGAAACTTCTAGTTCACAACTTTTCCGTTTAGTGGTTTACATTGGATTTTCGGCAGCGTTGATTTGTTTACATTAGATTTCCTAGTTAATAGCACAACGTGTGGTGCTTTACATTGGACTTTCTAGTTTACAACGCAACGCCCAGCGTATACACACGCAGGGTGACTTTACACGTCCTCAAAGGAATAACAAAGAACGGTGTTATTGGTAGATGCCGATTTCAGTATCTTTATAGTCTACTGCGTAAAATCTCGTTTATTGCCAAACCTAGTTTGTTTGTTTGATTGATTAAGGTTATTTCACTTATATGACGGCGTGCCAGACAAATCGGTGAAGGAAATCACCGTAAACGACGCTGACAACATGCGAGACAGGACGAAACATGTAGGTAACATTAACAAAACAGGACACCACAACAATCGCCATCCTGTGCCCCTTAGCTCAGAAGCACAACCACCCACTCAAACCTAGTATGTGTACGTCTAGCTGCTTTAATACTGTGCACAGCAAACTGTACCAAAAGCCTGAGTTGTTAAGAGTAATCTTCTTAGACTACGGACTTTCGACGGAATTAGCTGATTGCAAAGTTAACACGGCAATCGGCACAATAACACTGTATCCCACTTCTGACAAATGTTAAGCTGATAATTGCAGTTAGTTTTAACTAATGAACCTTTCACGTAATTAGACACTAAGTAGTTAAATTGCTCGGCGTAGACTTACAATTATCACCTTCCTATCCATGTGTGAATTGGTTCAACACATTTTTATTGCACGAATTAAACGAAAATGTACAACGTCCGGCAAACAAGGTGGATACAATTTAAAAAAAAAAAAGTAACATAATAAATATATTTTGTCAAGAGTAATCACACTGACACAGGGATATCGACTAACTTAAACCGATACATCACCTCTAGATCAATTCTAGATCAATTCTATAGAGATCTTAATCTCGAGTTGTTATGCATGGGTAACCAACAGGCGCATCTCGAGAAAAAGCACTGACATGTAAATTGTGAAAAACTGATGTAGCGAATACATAGAAATAAAAACGCAAAAGAAAAATAACTTGATGGATTTGATTTATTTAATTAGTGTTTAACGTAATACTAAATGTTTTTTCACTCAATATGTAGGTCTTTGCGTACCAGGTGTATGGAGGGAAAACCGAGAAGTAGCTTCATAAAAACGAAGCCAGGATTCCAAAACTCTCCAGAAACCACTAGTTATACTCCAGAGTTCGACAAAGGGGCGAACTATTGTACCTAGTACAGTGAAGGGGACTCAGCAGTCCAACGCTCGACCAACTGTGCCACGGTTATAAGTTATTCAGAAGCTCTTACGGCGATGGTGGACATTTTGTAGTGTCAAGCCTATTTCCATGTGGCATGACGGTTAAACATGGCCGTCGCAAGGAGGTCACCGTTGCATGGCTTTAAAGACGCTACAATATTCTGTTTGCTACCTGTCCTTGACAATGCAAAATCGTCATACCGATAAAATAACTTTGGGCCGGGCAGAATTTTTTGACGGAGTAGGCCTACGAGTTCTGCCATCACGTCTATATCTGAGTATGGAGAGGTTTTACAATATTTGTTGTAAGCAAAACGACAAAAAACACTTTGTACATTTTGAAAATGTATTTTGAGCTTTCATGTTTAGCGTCTCCACTTTGCGAGCCGCGTTGTTCTGATGATGGAGTGAGTCTAACTCCGAAAGCTCAAAATACATTTTCAAAATGTACAAAGTGTTTTTTTGTCGTTTTGTTTGTAAGCAGCCTATGTTTACGAGTTTCGAACACGTCTTGATTTCAAACGTCTTAAGTGGTTTATATCAATATCTTGCATGTGTTAGGAACTTCCCCCCCCTCTAATAAACACACAACAAAAAACAAAACAACAACAACAAAAAACAGCAGTAATAAAACAAGCAAACCCTATAAGGCATCACACTTTAGGCAAAGGCTTTTCCGAAGACATCAGGGGTACGATGGAACAATAACAACTTCAAGACTTCTAACATGCAGCAATAATGACTTCAGAAATTGAATAATATATGAGTCGCGTTCGGAGCCCAATTCTGAACCCAATTAGTTTAATTGCTCCGTGTAGTTGTGAATTGTCATTCGGTGCCATCGGTTGATTGTTTTGCCCCGGTAAAGTACTGCTATTGCTTGTTATCACTCATAAGCGGAAACAAATGGGTGCACTTATCACATTGAAGAAAATCATTTCAGCCGTTATCACAATGAAAGTGGATATAGTGGTAATCTTTACGATCAAAACAGCCATCTTGTAAACAAAGTTCATAGAATAAAAACGACACATGTCATATTTGATTCATTGGTTAATAAGTTCTGATTGGTTCTGATAACGCTTCTGACTAACTTTGAACACTGATCTGAAAATTTACATTTTATTTTATTTGATAGGTTGTTTACCGGCATACTCAAGAATATTTCACGTATATGACGTTTTTGCGTTGCCGGTGTACGTTAGTCTACTACCTACCCCATATAACTGAGAGATTTTAAGAATAAAAAATGCCCCTATCACGCATTGGTAACACATTCGAAAGTCTCCCTCAATAACTCGAATTGTGTTTTGAAATTATTGCCGCAGAGCAAGATTTTGACAATGACTGTTAACTCGAATATAATATTTTGCTAAAAACTACACAAAAAGTTGGAGAAAATGGATAATAAGTATTAAATAGACGGTAAGTTCCAAATTTGTCCTCCAAATCGCCCTGTACGATGCGGGAATTACAATGTTTGAGCATGGCACAAATCTGTAGCTAAGAAGTACTATATGTTTTGTGAAGATAAGACTCATACCGGAATTTTCGTTGATTTGCTCTGATATATATATGTTTCATAAAGAGCCAAATTAGCACTCCCTTGACGTGAATCGAACCATGACCCATTTTCTATAAGCCGAAAATCTGAATTCTGTCTCTTCAATATGGTTCTAGTTTTATGTTATATAACTGAACACATCCTAGGGCTTCTCATAATTCCTGTGTTCGTTACCACACCGGATGTGTCCTGACGTTCTTGACAAATATTTGATGAAGGTCGTGTGTTTTGTTCATTGATTTTCGAGCACTATGACGTCGCTGATTTCTCGTGTGGCAAACATATTTGAAAGCAAACAGAAAGCTTAGAGTTCGCAATTCTGCACGATCTTAAAAGGAGCTGAGTTAAAGTCACATACGCACCCAAAATTTGGATTATTCGACTAATTCCGTTTGCCTTGATTTTTACAAGATTTGATGTTTGTTCAAAAATTAAAACAGTCACGTTAAAATAAAAAG
>JAVFBZ010039334.1:0-12683 GCA_032466195.1 Katharina tunicata
TCCACCCCTAAAAAACAACAACAACAATAACAAACTATTATATATAATTGAAACAAAAACAACAATGAAACAATCCAACAAAAACCAACACCCACACGCGTAATACAGTGATTGTTGTTTTTTCTTGTAAACAAAAACATGCACCCAGATGAAAACACTGGGGTTGACGAATTCTTGTATTCTAGTATGATAATAACCTAAAAGCAAGGTTTGTCACAAATTTTATTAAATCCAGGAAATTATTCAGAACATTCACACACAGGTTTTGTATTTCGTCAGTTCAAAACACCACCAAGAGTGCGCTCTTGGATTTTGTTCACAGCCGTCTTATTGTTAAATTTTAGTCACACATAGCTGCAGACTGCGCAAAGAAGGTCACACCAATTAGATTAATCTGGCTACCGTTTCTTCCTCCACTGCCAAAAGATTTCGATGTTAAAGTTAAAAATGCGGTCGTCAAATAACATCCACATAAGATTGCTTTGTTGAACGATCTTAACTATTTCTCTAAGATGATCTTAATTTCGGCGTACGTACTTAAGATTGACTGACGTTAACATCGATTTGTGGCCCCAGGACCATCGTTTTGACAACCGTTCTTGTAGCTGGTAACCTTACTTATTGTGGTTATAGATAGCTCCCTATAAGTTCTGTCTGGACTTTTTCCCGTATGTTGAGCTAAATTGTTCCACCTTAGCATGTAGATTTTTTGATCACATATATTCAAAGATTGATAAAGAGTGTGGACAAATGATATGAGTTTTCTTCTGATAGAAGCTTATGTCTAACAAATACAAATTTAAACATGTCTGTTCAGGCCAACTGCACGACAAAGCATAGTTGTTGATGTAACTTCCGTTTACGTTCCAAACACTAATTTGCTTTCTGGTTTTCTCTCAGTTTGTCAGAATAACTGACCTATATTAAATTAAGCAGTTTTTGTTGTGTCACATTAATTTAAAGACTGCTTCAGCATTAAGGCGAATTGACCCAGATGACGTTAGATAGAATATAATAAAACTTTGATCCATGTCTTCTCTGGTTCTTTTGAAAAACGGAAATTTAAGTCAAATCAATAATTGCGTACTTGTTCTCCTGATCGGTTTTTAACATACGTCGTCGAATGCTCTTAATATTAGCAGTTTATTTTAAGTACGTCCTGGATTGTGTTCACGTCAAATGTAAAAAAAACCGCTAGTGAACACTCTTCTTCTCTTTATCACATTTGCCCCATTGTGCTGAACGCAATCAAATACAAAGCCATACAAATAATTTGCCCACATTAAAGCTATTATTCGATCATTGATTTATTTCATTTACATCCCTGTTTGTCTGTATGCAAAAACAATCAAACATTATGACTAAGAAAATGGCAGAACTAACTTTAAGGTGAGGAGTGATGTCGGTAACTGCCTCCAACTTATTCCCCCTATCTGCATATATTCTCCCTACTTCCAGATATTATCCCTATATTCATTTTTACTGATGCCTGAACGTTATTTAAAAAAAAATGACCATGTTTAAGACAATATTAGACTTTCCCGCGTTTTAGTTGATCATGATCTACAAAGTTATTATGGTGTATAAGATATCTTCATCTTCATCTTGACACGTGTTATATCAGAGACTCCATTAAAAATATCATCAGTTTCTTTCAGTATTTACCCAATCTCTGGATATAAGAGATTCGGCCATCGAACTCATCGCCATTACTGCCTCGTGTAATAAATTAGCCAATCATTACCGTTCCCTTTCAAAGAATTCCAAATCATACCGCTTCTCTCCTTAGTAGCTGGTTATGGTTGATAATATCTGTTGTAATTTCCGTTTAACTAACTTGACTCAATCGCCACGTTTCTTCCTGGTTTTACCCAGGAAGATTATACCAATCAATCTTCACCTTAATGTGAAGGTTTTTGTGTCACACAAATGCAAAGATTGGAAAGTACTGAGGACAGATTATAATAGATAACCATGACGAAAGCTATAATAAGTTTTGCTCCTTATCAACTATGTTAATCATGAGTTCATTGTATCAAACGGAAAGTTCAATTACGCCATGAAAATCAATATTTGTCCGCTTTACAGATTATGAAGACCTACATGGCTGCTAACTATCCATACCACCATTTCTTTGGAAATCAAATTATATTGGTGGATGAGTCCGTTTACGTATCAACATAACCTTATAAGCACTGCAATAATTTAATATTTCCGGGAAATGATCCAAAGTTCGTGGTTAAACCGACTTTTTTTACTTTAAATAAACTTGAAGAAGTTTAAATGGGATTTGTTTCATGACAAAAAATGTAAGTCAAAATACTTGACTCGCTTTGACCAAACCAGGCCGAGTTGGTTGAGCTTCCGACCGTCAAGACCCATTCGCTGTAACACGTTCGAATCATACTGTCGCCCATTAAGGTATACGGGGAAGTTGTCTGGTGGCTGCGGAAATCGCGTGGTGTTTTTATTTTCCAGGTTTCTTCCCGATTTCCACCAAAGACCGTAAACGAAGTCGTGATGTTGGTTGAAACATATTTAAAACATATCAATTGATGAATGAATCTGTTAACGAACAAAGAAACATGTATCTAAACAAAATTAAAAGACTTGAACAAAGAAACATTTCGGCGACGCTACGAAATGGAAGTAAGTATAAAGAGGAACGAAAACTTCTCTCAATCAATGTGAATTTATAATGTTTACCAGGAAGACAGTATATTGGCACACTTTCTATATTAACAAATGGCTTCAAACATAGAACGTGAGATCCTAACAGCAATGTGCTTTTTAAGTTAGCAAATAAAATATACATAGATTTGGCAGAACACTGGGACAACTGTTATTTAAGAAATGCCCATTCAATGTATTTGTATTTCTTTTTCATTACTTTTCAAAACTATATAACGGAATCTCTAAGATGGCTTAGTCTTCAATATACACATATGATTCAATAACTTTTCTGAAATCTGTTGTTATAAATATATTAATTGACTTGAATCAGATTGAACTGAGTGATGCCTTGTGGGATATGAACGGCTGTTAATTTATTGGTTAGTGAATCGAATTTAACTTAAAATAAAAAGATTTTTTGGTAGTTACCTCTGATCGTACACCATAAAAGAAACGAACGGTTACTATCATTGATTAACATATACTCCCTCGTTTCCTGATTTTTCTGCCAAATGTGTAAAGAGAGACTTAGATGTTCTATATCCATCTATTTGATTGGGGATTCAGTACAAAATTTTACGAAGAGAGATAGAATGAGCCCATGTGGAGTAACACCCGAGTCTGGCAATGCAGAATTAACTAATTAAATACTCTTCAGGAGCCATGCTGGAGAGGAGTGATTTGCAGCTTTGCCTTCATCGGTGCTTTCCTATATGTGTGGAGACATGCTGTGGACTATCAGTTATCACGAAATGGCTTCCACGGAAAGTTCCACAAACTAACCCAACCAAGACCATGAACACGTGGAACATTATGTATTCAACCAGCCACTTATAAACATATTCGTGTTGAGCCCAATTAAACGCTTGGTGCCTACTGGGTCATGTATCAAAGACCGAGAGGACGACAAATATAATACTTTTTTGAATGAACAAAATTAGGACTTTTAAAACTCCGGAGAAATCTAGAAGTTAAAATACATACGCACGAAAAAATGTTAACGGGATTAACAATAAGCCAATTTGTTTGATAACTTATGTAAAGTTTATCTACATATTTGATTATTGTTTCACGTCGTTTGATATGACAATATTATAACGACTTTGTGTGTGTCCGGGTAAAATGGATAGCCGCCAAAAAACCTCTTGAGAACCACCATGCAATCTGCACAGACAACGTAAAAGTTCCCTTTTATACATAACGGCAACAAGAGCACTCGAACCTATAATATATCAAACAAAGATCACTCAAACAGTCCATCGCTGAACCAAAATGAGCCACAGTGCAGCTCTTAATATAACAGCTGTGCCACTCATGGATATTGTGATGAACAAATTTTCTTTTCTTTCTGAAAATATCAAGATTTCTGGTGCTGGTAGCGGGAAGTTTTGTTGAGATAAGATAACAGATTAGCGAAAGGATAATCTTTTTTAATACAAGCCTCGGCTAAACAAAACAAAATTGGTGGGTCTGAGTCGGCTCTTATCCGGATCAGAATTAGTCCACCTTTTTGGCCCGTTTCAACGCAATTATTATCGCTCAGAGTATTTTGTTTGCAGTCCATATGATTTCCTATCAGGTTCTACATGTAGCTAACACGAACTGCCAATGACGTGACATTGAATTGTAGTAAAGAATAAACACATCTGGCAATCTACTTATGACGTCACCAAGTATAAAACAATGAATATATACACTTTCGAAATGGGCGGTGAATTTATGCAAATGGCCTGACGTTGATCATGCGTCACAATTAGGTCACTCGTTTTAGGTCAGTACAGAACAAAATAAAATCTGTTCATTTCCCGCTCAATAGACTGGACGGTGCATCTCCACTCATATTACCAAGTTTACCATGTAAATAGGCCGCATGTACCATTCCAACAAACGTCATCATTAGTAACATAAATCTCCAACAGCGGCATGCAGCAAAAAATCACATCATGACGCTCAGGGCAATTTAATTGGACAAAAAAAGTACCAGAGTGACATCCTCGAAATGAGCGTTGGACATTTTATCGGCAATTTCCTGATCTTCTGACGCCACCAATCTTCATGGATTAACAACAGTGCTGTTACATGTTGTCCATCTTAGCCAACACAAAGCACTGGTCTGAATCATGGATGCTATCGTACGTGCTCCAGACCAGTGGGCTAGATATCAACACTTAATCAATGTAATTGTGTTGTTCACAAACAATATTTGGGATGTAGTGACGTTTCTAACGCCCACAGTTCCTTGGGGATGGAAAGCTGCTATTTTCACTCCACACTTTGACGACGGCAACCACTGTGTAAAAGGTGAACCATAATCAACGGCAACCACTGTGTAAAAGATGTGATCCATAATCAACGAGAGTACGTAATTGTCACTTACAAATATCACGTGTTAATATTCAAAGCACAATTTGCACACAACCCTCCTACAATTTGCCAACAATGGGCGTGGAGATCGTGATGTCATAATATGGGGGTGGCGCCTACATTTGTTTTTACATTTGTATAGATAAAGACACATATGTACCCGAGCACTACATAATATGAGCAAGAACTTGTTTTCAATCGTATTAATATGAAGGGCTTTCAGGAAACATTCAAATTGAAGATTTAAAGATAGGCAAACTATTTTACTACTGTTCGTAAATATCGACAACGTTTGCTTTGAAAAGTTTTCTTGTTGCTTGTTACTATTGGTAATTGTGATATCCCCCTACACTAGTAAGCACAACCACTCTGATTTTCTTAGTTTTGCCTCGGTTTGTCAGAGAAATCAATCTGCATCTGAGTAAGTCGTACTTGACATCACTTCCGCTCGTAGATTGGAAAAGATTGCGGACAAATTAAAGTCCCTACACATTCCAAATTTGTGCCAGTCGGACATTTAATTTAAGCAATACAAATCGATTTTTGTCACTTTTAAATATTATGGAGTCATACATCAATGTTAACCGCCAATGTCACCATTCTAACCTCACCCTCCTTTGCACCTGCTTACTATCATGGCTACGAGCGATAGAACACTCAAGTCATCACCGAACACACTTGTCTACCCGAAGCCATTAACCTTTGGAAAATACAAGGCAATATTCGAGAGCCTGAGGTCAACATTAGTAATCAAACTGTCGGAACTAACGTTAAACTCAGAGTAGGGATATGATGGTAAATGTTCTGGCCTATCTTTCTGCTTCCGCACTCCAATAACATTTCAGATGCGAAATAATGACCATGGTTCAGACGCATGTGTTAGTAAGTCACACGCATTAGCGGCCAACGTCCTACATTTCTGAGGCTAACAGACAGAACAATGATATCAGCAAGTCAGCCCAGACCAATTAAGCCCACTGATTTCAACTGTATAAGGACATAGCCTACAGCCACTGACCAACACGGAATACCGAAGTTCTGTATATGAAGTAAAAGTCACAAATCCCAGCGTGGAACAGCTGAAGTATTCACAAACTAGAGAGCTAAAGGTAAATGTTTGAATTTTGTCCAAACAGGAATTTTTACTGTGAATCTAGGTACAGTCATGTCAGTCACAGAGACCGGTCAGACAATATAAACAGCATGTTGCGTCAAAAGGCGTCAAAAACTATGAAATAGAGGTATAACATATTTATAAACAAAAACACGACAAAGATGGATTTACAACTTCAATCTGTGTATTGAAAAGCGATGTTTCGGCCTAGATGCTATAAGACTGTTTTCAAGCAATGAAGCAGGTTTTAGCATCTAGGCCGAAACCTTGCTCATCAATAAACCCAGAAAGTGAATATCCATCTTTGTCACGTTTTTGTTTCTGAATGCCACTTAAACAAAATATTTTTTTGTTTTAATTCTGTTCGTAATCCATCAGATAAATCGCCTGGATAACATTCATTCTTGTTGTTGGTTGAGTGGTTGTTGATATTTGTAGTCTTAATGTACGTTTCAAAGCAAAATCCATAATTTTCTTGTTTTATTGAAATTGATCTTTATCTAACTAGGTAGGTTTTTGGTTCACATATATGATAAGATTAAAAACAGCTTTAATAAGCCAGCTGCACCGTCTAATTTGGGTTGTGTTCTTCTCTTCCCAGGTTAATTGTGTCCATGGTAAAAATCAATATTTGTCCGCTTCGAAGGAACCCGAACAGAAATTAAAGTGGTATAGTTCTGTAAGTTATGAAGCTACATGAATGGTGTGATGGAATGAGATAAAAATCGTGTTGATGTTAAGTAGAAACTATGAGTACTTTCAAGGCATGTCCAATTTTGCCCCACGACCACACACCCCAGGTGTTAATTTATCGTTAAGTAATCACTACCTCTGCAGTCTTTAGCTGTACATGTTTACCTGAAAAGGTCAACCCAATAAGGTTTAAGAACATTGTGCTAAATTAATGCTTTATTTGTCTATTGGACGATATCTGTTGATCCAGCGACAAGCATATTCTGTTTGGGAGCAATTTCATTAATAAGTTAGTTTTATGAAATTAGTTTTATGCTTAATATATTCATAACCACGATTGCAGCTTTTCAATGTCAGTCCAGAGGTTCGTCTAGTAAATGTCACACAAAACAGTCTTAAATTTATGTAACAGTCTTACATAAAACCACCAGGATATTTCTGTTCCCGTCAGAATTTAATTAACTTATGTGAAGCTTGTTATTGTGTAACATCTGTGAGCACCGGACTTGCGTGTGGACAGCGGTCTCTCTTGGTTGTAGGTGCGACGTTTCCGTAGGGATGAGGACATCATTGTCAGTAACTCTGCTGGGACGTCGCATTTGTTACAGGGAGGGGTTATTGTCCACAGATATGTCTTATTATTCCATGCTCATCCCAACGTTTAGATACCAATAAGTTTTAATAATTTGTTGATTGTATTTATATCATTCTGGTGAAATAAATGAAATGACCTATCCTGTTAGTCTTACACACAATTCGACTGATATAACTAATTGTGACCCACTATTGTTTTTTTGCTTCTCTGAAGTTTAAAAAAGTTGTATGGGTTATTTCACTTATATGACGGCGATTACCAAAGTCAATACCGAACGCGTGATCAACATACAAAGGTACTTGATTTGGTCTGTGAAAACAAGTAACAGATATGCAAAACATGCTATTTTTAAATACTGTTTAGCCGTATTCTATATTGCACATCCATTTGCACATCCATATTCGGTATCCAACAGAATAACTGTGATAACTGCTCAGGGCATGCTCTTAAATAACTGCCCAGGGCAAGCTCTTTACAGACAAGTTTACAATTTCTCGCTTTTACTACTGTGATATGCTAGAGCTTTGTCATTTTCAGCTGTGTTGTGTGATCAAAACATAGACAAAATAACATCATCTCGGTACATATTGTAAAATAAAATATAATGAATACGCATGAAAATAGAAAATACATCCTAAGCTATAGTGAACGGAAAAGACCCGTTTGTATTTCTCTAAACTGTTCAATATTTGGCTTCAGTGTTAAAACAGTATTTATATTTATAAAAAGATGCGAAATATATATATTTGTATAAATATAGAGAAAGAAAATGTTGCTTGCCTCCACCGGGATTCGAACTCGGGTCTTTGGCTAGCAGGACCAACGCTCTAACCGACTGAGCTACAATATATATATATATATATATATTTTTGTATAAATGTAGAGAAAGAAAATTTTGCTTGCCTCCGCCGGGATTCGAACTCGGGTCTCTGGCTAGCAGGGCCAACTATATGTTTTAACACTTTAATCGCGCTCCGCGGAGTTAATGTGTCAGATATCTAGCATAAATATATAATAATAATTGATTATATCCAGGCAGAAACTAGATGTCTTATAAATGTATTTAAGGTTATCGCCCAACACTAAAATGTGAGACACAAACTGAATAACAGTTCGGTTTTCTTTTAACTAATGTCAATACTTATATGTAAACAAAACTCAAAAACGTCCACAGAGATACATTTTGGTAATTGCAGCGAAGTGGTAAAAAGCACAAAGAGAAAGGAGAACATCGTTTAACCTATGACAATATATACTGTTAACCACACAACGATTTTGTTTGCTCACTTTCTATGCTGTTAAAGATCTTCCGGTCATTAAGATGAAATTAGAACATCAACCAATTTTAATTAAATAACACAAATTCTACATAAATCTATAAAGTCACTTATGAGATTTATTTTCCTCCAAAGTGACCAATGGACGTACATGTAGATTAACTTTGATTGTTATCCTCTCACGGTTACATAACCTGTGCAGGTATACTTGGACGCAGACAGCAGAGAACGAACATCTCAGTTACGTAACCACAGCGAGTTTAATTTGTCATAAATTATATCCGAAGACTAAATTTTAACTACGTTTACGTAAACAGAATTATTCATAAAATAGCTTTCTACCACACTAACACAATTGCCCTCGTCGTCCGTCTATACGCTGTAGTGCTTTTGTCCAAAATATTGAGACGTATCGGTCAGCTGTGGTTTACGTTGCACTAGCAACCATTATCACCTGACCTCAAACTCCGACACATTTGTCAACAACGATGAGCAGGTGTTTAAAGTTGTAGTCTGATCGGTTTGCACTAGCTTTGTTAGATGCAAGAACACTTTAATGTTTATGTTGCTTGTCGTTTGTTATGCTACTTTCTTCAAATGATAATTTTAATCATCAATTTACGTAAGAACATAAGCGTATTTCAGCAAATATTTTATTTTTATCAATGTCAAATATTTATTAAAGTATGATTTTGGTTTTACAAAGGGAGCAAAGTGCGTGTTTTCACTTTTTCTGAGAAGCCGATCGTATCAGTTCATCGATTGGCTAATTTTTGCTAAGTTCAATTCAAATATTTACAAAAACACATCTCGGTATCAACGAGAATTGAATATATTATTTTGTTTCATTGCACTCTATAGAATAGCGTTTAAAACCTGCATATGGGTGGTATTTTCGAGACACACGCCACTGCCGTCATTGTTGGTACCTCGTCAAAACCCTCGACGACGCAGGTACCATGTCTACTCTAATAATGGCTGTTGATCTTAGATGCATATGCCTGATCGACTATATATTGGAATCTTGAAGACTGCGTAGTGTTCCAAATACTAATATGTTATTCCCGTACATAAAAATATTCCAAAATTTTCGTTAACTTGAAATATAGCTCTCTTAATTTGAACAGCAGCTTTCCATTTCCGTGAACTGCCGATAAGACGATACAGAGGACACCACTGGAGATAATCAATACTTAAGTCTCATTGTGAAATCAGGAAGCTAAACTAGATGCCTTAAACTGCTCAAATATCGGATTAACGACAAGTGAAAGAAATTTATGCGATTATTAACATAGCATCTTTATCCACCGGTTAATTTCCCTTTTATATCAAAGGGGACAAGGGGTCAGGCACTCTTACGAGGTACAAGGAATGGAAATCAGCAGTCCAGCAATGAGCTGAGCAATGGCGTAGCAGCTGTTTAACCTATTAATATAGCAACTGGCAACAGCTGTTAAACATAACACGTGGACCTATTTTACTTTCTTTGTCGAAATGTTAAGATTTCTGATGCTGATCAACTCAATTTTGTCGCGATTGGATCATAGATTTGCGCGGCACTTAAAAAGGAACAGCTGCACTGTTGAATTATGCCGTTATGTGTGGGACACACTGAGCCTTAATTCGAATCAATGACAGGTTGACCATCTTGGGAGTGTTTGGAAGCTAAGATTTATCTTGTTATATTTGAGTATGGGGTTAGACTGACGACATGCCATAATATATTGACCATATCAACTTTATAAAGTCGACAAACCAATGTTATTTTATTGGCACCTAGAGTCGTACTGATTGACCCTGTTCAATATAAACACAAACATCATCTATTTGCGGTCTAAATGTGTCCTTCCTGGAGCTAAAACCTTCTCAACTGGTTTATACAATTTGCCCGGAGTCTGCTTTTAAACCCAGGATCAGCTTTGATACGAACTACTGAACTTTTTATGTAGCTAAGTGGATTAGCCTTTCCATTTGCCGCCAAATCTACTCCATTCCATCGTGAACAAGCTTCTAATCTGAACAGAAGCTACTCGTGTCTACAGCCTATTAAATTGGATAGAAGTGGGTTGGATTGCTATAAAAAGGCTATATATATATACTTCCGTATGTATTTGATTCTCCCTATATTTAAGGCTACATGTAGCAGATGTGGATATAACTATTGTTATTTCTTCAATAAAGTGTCTTTATAAGTTACACATTTACAAACAGGTCACATCATAAACATAGCGCTTCTGAACTTTCGTTTATAAGTAGGCCTATATTAGGTGCATTCGTGTCGATTCAACAAGATTACAAATAGACAAGACATTTTTTAAGTACAAATCTCCACGATTCCAGATGATCATGATTATGATTCCAGTAGAAGACAATTAGTATGGGGGGGGGGGGGGGGTAGATTTCCCTGGAATTGAGTCCATGTAGTATGCAACGATCGATAAGTGTTCTTCTATCCTGTTAAACACCGCTCATCCCTATACCTAGACACGGCCGTTACATGTGTAAATGTATAATTTGGGCTTACAAAGTCCGTGGTCGGCCGTTACTAATATTACTTAGATTTCACAATTTTAACTATAAGACCTGTAAGTCACGCCATGTGATTAGAGAGATTTCACGAGATTCCTTTCCGTTGCAGATACATGCTACTTTTTTTCTTAGATATAACATCACAGAAGAAGTTAAAAGGGTGACAAATGCCCCGCCCGGTCCTATAACTGAACCAAAAGCGAAAAAAAAATCGTCCTGAAAGACCTCTTATTAAACCAGAATGTCACAGTTTGGAGAATGTACCCGGAAGTAAAGTAGAACTGAACGAGATTTACAGAGCCTATTATTATTGTTTTCTGTAACACACATAGCAAATGATGTTTGGTGTGTGTGAACCATGGCCTTTATTTAGTAATTTATATGATAAATTTAAAGTCTTAACGGGATTGTCACTTTCTTGACAACTTTATACATGTTTGTGCGTGTGTGATGACGACCTTATAAGTACACCGCCATATTTGCACGGAAAGTTGACAAATAATTGACATGAGGGTAGTTCAGAGAAGATAGCACATCAATTGAACGTCCGGTGCAGGGGTCCAGGCTTATTAGAAAGGCTAAAATTGTGGTCTATATTTTCGTCTATTGCAGTCCAATCTGAAGAATTTGAGAGAGGGAGACAACAATTGGGAGAAATATAGTCTTTTGTTTTCTCAAAGCTATTCCAAGTTCTCATAACGTTCTTCATTTCTTCAAGAGTGCGGTCTAGCGTTCATTTCGATCTCATGTCTCATTGTCGCCGGGAGATATTAGAGCTTTTCTTCCTGCTGGTTTAATTAAAGATGGCACCACCATTATACATTAATGTGACAGCTTTATTGAAGTATGGTACTTTACATTATGTCTGGTATTTTCCCTGTGTCTGGAATTGTATGTTTACATGTAGAATCGTTTCGCAAAGCAGTTTCTCTAGCAGTCGATTTCCCAGGAGCGCATATGCTGGTGTTATTGCTCATACAATGACAAATAAATAGAGTATATTGGCTTATTAGCTATTGGATAATTGTATACGTGATGTGTAATTCCTGTTTTTCAGTCTTTCCAGAGTATATTTAAAAAAATGGCAAACAACAGTCAAATACCAAATATTAATATAAACCTAAACTTGTAGGTATTTATTTTTCTTATCGCCGTTAAAAGCGCCAAAGGACCACATGTCTTGATGCGTTGATTTCATGGTCATTCGATTACTTTATAACCAAACACTCTAAAATTCTGAGAATCGGACGGATGTTTCTGTAAACCCAGTTGTTTATTAAACAGAATAGTATACACTTGGTTTTGATTGTGGCGGTAAAATAACAGGGTTATGTGTGGTGTGATGACGCGTGGTTTGTGTCGTGTGATAACGCGTGGTTTGTGTGGTGTGATAACGCGTGGTTTGTGTGGTGTGGTGACGCGTGGTTTGTGTGGTGTG
>JAVFBZ010039334.1:12783-28414 GCA_032466195.1 Katharina tunicata
AACGCGTGGTTTGTGTGGTGTGGTGACGCGTGGTTTGTGTGGTGTGATAACGCGTGGTTTGTGTGGTGTGATAACGCGTGGTTTGTGTGGTGTGGTGACGCATGGTTTGTGTGGTGTGGTGACGCGTGGTTTGTGTGGTGTGATAACGCGTGGTTTGTGTGGTGTGATAACGCGTGGTTTGTGTGGTGTGGTGACGCGTGGTTTGTGTGGTGTGATAACGCGTGGTTTGTGTGGTGTGATAACGCTTGGTTGAATACTCCATTTATGCGCTGAGATAAAATACCAATGATGTATTTCAAAATCAATTTTAAAAGCCCGATGACTTTTTCCTTCTTCTTTTAGCTTTCGTAGTTTAAACATCCATTATCGTTTGTAAATACTTCTAAGAGAATGGGATTCACCCCATACTGCCCTAATTGTCGCGGTCTGGGAATTCTTGTGACCTTAGATTATTTCAATTATACCTTAAACTATGTTCATCAATTGATCGAAATATCCCATATGAAATAATAGTATTTTATCCGCAATGAAGACCACAGAAGCTAATTAATATACTAAATTCCTAAATGTACTTGACCTTATATTCAAAGAACCTAACTGTTTATGATCGACTGATCTTTGACCCAGTTCCTGGAATAGGACCCATTTCCTTGTTGCCTGATTTTCTGGCAAATGGGGCGACAGAAGAGCAGAGAGGATTATAGATCTATTTGATAGAGGCTTTTTAGTACATCAATTTCCATATGTATCTATATGTTGAGACATGAAGAACCAAATGTGAAATAACACCGGAGTACGACTGAGTAGACTACATCATCTTTTGTCTTCAGGAACCGTGTTGATAAAAAGTAGGATTCTAATGTTCATGTATATTACGAATACCCAGCTGAGCACAATATCTTTAACATCATCAGCCCACTCGAGTCATGGGTCAAATATAGTACGGTCTATACAGTTATTGTCTCTGATCTGTACATAACAATACATTCATACAAAAATATAATATATTCCTGCATTGCCTTACATCGGAATGAAGGTAATTCTTATGTTTGTGTCAAAGCTAACTTTCATTGACCGGGTTGCAGAAACACATCCACTGTTTACTGAAGCTTGTCTTCATGAGGCTTGTATTCGGTCATCGCATAACAAATAAACATGTCTAATTCCTGCCAATGGGCATTATTGAACTTATCAACCAGCAGACAAATTTATCGTGGAGCAGTTGGCAACACCACACTGTATGTAACTCCATTTTAAGATACGCAATGAAACTAATTACCGGAGACGAAAATTCAAATACACTCCATAGCTCGAAACGATTTATGTGATAATTGACATAACAGGTGTTCAACCATATTTACATTGTGTTCCAGAAAATTATACTTGGTAAGCCAAAGTGCCAATATTTCTAATGCTGATACGTGACGTTTAGTCGAGATTAGAATTGAGATTAGTCATATAAACCTGAGATAAACATATTGCTAATCAGACAAACGCCACAAACTTAGTATAGTTCATATACAGTGAACTTCGTTCAACGAACAAAATGAAAATGCAGATTGAAGATACGGCTTATTACACATTTTATACTGTCTTGGCCTCACATGCTGGCTGGTATTCCATCAATATAGATTGATATCATTGTTGAAGTGTTGCCTCAAATTTCTCAAAAGATAGTAAGCGAGATATAACATAAGAAAAGATTGTCTGGAGATGCAAATTGAGTTGAACTTTATTGATTGTCTTGATATGTTTCTTACCCATGTTCTAGTTTACGAAATGGCTTCTTCATAGAAAGAAGCTGTTCAATACCAATGTTCTGTGCTGTATTTTTGTACTGCTGTGCGTTGGCACAAACATATGTGTGCTCAGGGTTTGAAGAAAGTGTTTGATGTCAAAGATATATGATGATCAAAGTTAAAAAGAGAACGAAGGAAAGCGCCCTTAATTTAGCTAATACATGTGATAAAGCAGATCTCCACAAGTCGTCTTGAGATAATCGGTGGAGCGCAATGATATCCGCTTCACTATGTTTGTGGTGCTGGTGACCTCGGAGTAGGTTTTGAACACCATCAGAAAGAACCCGACTTGATTCATCATCTTATCCATTAGGGGATTATACTTATGTGACGATTTTAAAACAAAAACATATTTTCTCTTTTTTAATAAAAAAAAGCATACTTCCTTTTCCACCTATGCAGTTGGCCTAATTTTGTTGGACAAAGCTTGGAGATTTCCAACTTCAATCGAAAAAGTCTACCTGGCAAAATGTTGTCGACAGTAGATGTACTAATTGTGCACCCTGCTCGCCGAGAACATCATAGAATGCCATCCTCCGTCTGCCAAAATACATGGGTGACATCTCTCAACGTCCTTGATAATCAAATCCAGATCAAGGAAAAACTTCGGGTCATCAAATTTACCACGCTGCTTTCGACGACCAACCGGATATCCACTCACAATTACAGCAATTAAAGGCCGTTCAGAATGAATTTGTGTTCAATTGTTGTGAAACATTCACGTTCAACTTATTCCACCCCCTCCCCACCCCACACAAAAAAAACCCCACCAACGCATATAACCTTAAGAACCAGTTCAAACCGAGGCCCTTATTGCATACTCCTCATCCACTCGGTAACACAAGCTTTATTTCCGTTCTCTGAACAGAGAAAAACAGGACAATTTTGTTAAATGCGAAATGTTTGGGAAATAAGCGACGTACGGGATGCTGGCTCATTATTTTTTCTAATTTAAAAATCTTCAATGGAATTAAAGAATAACGCTTATCTGGTAGTATGATGTACTATTTAACAAAACCATAGAATTGTCCGAATAAAAGCAGGAACACATACACGGATATAAGACAAAACGCATCCAAAGGACAGGGTAAGTAGCCAGTGTTCCATACCAGAGAGACGTAACGATCGAAGTTAAAATTCCATTTCTACGATTCAAAAATACTTGAAAGTATTCAGTGTTTATGGCTTTCAAACTAATAAAACCGAATGTGACGTAAGTTGACGTCCATCTAACTCATCCCACAGATCTAACTACTGGAGAGCGAACTGAAGTTGCCTTGTGAGGAACGTCAACAGTGGCAAGAGCTGTGTGCTGCCTTGCAATATCGTGCGCAAACAGCTATCTCTCTCTCATAACGGGAATAAGTTGAGGTTGAATAATTTGGTCAATATACTGAGTCGGCCTCAGATACATGTCAACCTGCCCCGAGTTAGATTTATGTGTTTGTGATATTGCTCCCATCCTCATCGTACTTCCGGCACCAAAGCTATCCACCTGCTAAGCGCAGTTCGGAGCGAAGCTTTAGTTTCGACGTCCATATAAGCGCTATCTTTCATCACTACATTGAATAATTAAGAAATCAAGACTCATTACTGTGTTTGCGGCCAGTATATTAGAGTTCATACCTGCAGTTAGTTGCAACATTTGACAATTTTCTATCGGTACTAGCGTTAAAAATACCGAACTTATCGCTCGAATTCCCAGATGGTTCGTGGTTGTTTGATTGACACCCTCCAGAAACGATCTACAAGGTCTGCAGTATCGGTGACAGGTCCCGTCGATGGCTTAAATGAAATAACAGACGCAGGGATACCCTGCAGGGCTACATGCACATATTGTCACCACTTATTGTAGGAGATATGGTGGTATGGTGCACGTAGAAATGACATGAGACTACTGACTGGGACTTCCCAGCCTTAAGGCGTCCCATGGAAATGTTACAATCAACAGTATATTAAGAACTATGTCCACATATCAATTTGGTATAGAAACTAATAACGGAAACTCCCAATATTGAAGTCATTTTGTATAGTATATATTTTAAATTTATTATGAAGCCATCATCAGGAATGAAAATGAACATAACATTCAACATACAACACGTGTTCAAAGGGGTTAGAACACGTGTTGTTGAGCAGTCTTTGTAGTACAATGTTGCTATTGTTCTAAATACAATGGAACTCATGGTATTTGACAGAAACCATGCAGGTTGAATAAAGTTGATGTGAGTATACCAGACATAATTGCATGAAAGTATATTAAATCTCGGCATTTCCCCCATTCCCCAGTCATTGACATTGCAAATGAGTATAGAATTTTACATGAAGAAAGAACATCAAACTTCTGATTATCCCCCAATGCATTTCTCAGATTCGATTAAGAGTTTAGATTTTATACACATTACGTATGATATATTTGCATATTGTATTTTCGTCTGCCCACACTATTCTTTTTTGTTATTGCCAACATCCACGAGTGTTATGTCGACACTTTAAGATCTTATTCATAGTTTTTTGTAATTGATTACCTCATGGTTAATGGTTAAGGCCATTGTACTGCGTGGGGTATTGCGAGAACACACAGCTGATGCCATTCACACAGAATTAATTCTCTACTGTGTGTTTTGTAGGGACATATTGAGGACTTCGTAAAATATTATTAATGTCGGACTGGAATTGAATGTCTTACATCATTTCAGTTCCCCAAACTCATTTACACATCATTTAAGCTATCCAAATAGCGTCCTTATAGCTAACATTCTGCCTAAAGCAGCGATCCATTATCTATTTTATGAAATAATTTCAAACAAATTGTGGGCTATCCTTTACACGTTAACCGCTTTGTACCTGGCCAGACATACCAATACAACGCGTTCTGCTGAGCAATATTAATAATATTGTATCCTAATTTGGATATTAAACTAGATATTGGAGATAACAATGTTGAGATATCGGATCAATTTAAACATGCGCAAATAATGTGATAGATAATATTCCAGCTCTCAAACGTTGTTATGATTGTATTCAAGATAACTAAAGTAGGCTCTACTAACCGTGTCAAATCTCTAAGATTTCTGACGCTTATAGATTCGATTCTGTCGCAATAACAATTAGGGAAAATGATATACTGTTCTCAGTTTCTTGAAAAGTCACTTTATTTATGAATAATTTCAATTTTTGGGGAAAATTGTGTTGAACATTAATAGCCACCAACCCGGGCTTGTTTTTTTTTTACCGAATTCTCGTAATCTGTATCTTCCCGTAATCTGTATCTTCCCGTAATCTGTATCTTCCCGTAATCTGTATCTTCTCTTGCGAAATAAAACGTCACAACCACCACTGTTTCGTTTACTGCTTTCTTTAATAAAAGGGAACAGAAAATTATGCTATTTTATTATTCCACATGTGAAATTTATATAAGGGAATACATACCTCCAGTTAATTCGAAGTAATTTCCTTTATGTACAACAGCAACGACTCCACAATGAGCTGAGCCTTCATATGCATTAACCCCAGACTTGATGTACCGATGTCCAAAGAGGAAGTCTTATTCTGTAGAAAACAGAGAAAAGGTGACTATTTAAGTTAAAAAGACACAATCTCGAGCAGGTACTTTGAGAGTAAAATTGCTTAGTGCGCATCCATAACAATATGATCCATATAATCAAAGAATAACCCGATATCTTGAAGCATAGATCTATGTAGACTACTTTGTTTACTTTGGCAGTTTGATAGTAGGTATAGTGTGAGGTTGTTAAGAATGAAAGGCTATTAGTGACACTAAAAAAGGAAATATTATTTCAAATGAAAAAAAAAGTTTCATTGGAAAATAGAAGTTGGAAATTATATCTTATATGTAAGTAACTTTATGAATACGGCTTCTTTATCACCAAGAACATCAGACAGTCCCAACAGAAACACAAAAACACATATCTAAACATCCTTCATTAACACTTCAATATCAAGGCTAAAATTGAGTCGCTGATTGTAACACTGCTTTCGCTGACCAGCGGACGTCACCATTGACGAGTAAAGCAAATTAAGGCAAATACGAATGTACTAGACTACCGTTCTAATCATTTATTGAAGACAAATCTACTGCCCGCCCCCAACTAGGATGTAACCTTCAAGCCAAGTTAGAATCAAACTCTTTTACAGATGTTCTTCTCATCCACGAGCATAAATTGACTTCATTTTTCCTTCTGCGAGGTGAACACTTTATTTCAGCGACCTATTTGTTTCTAGTAACGTTAGAATTAAGTTTAGAATAGATCAAGTCAATGTGGCACACATGATTGTTTGTTTGTGTGATTGGGTTGTATGCCATACTTAAGGTTATTTCACTTGTATGAAGGTGTGCTTTCGGTAAAGGAAACCACCAAGAACACCGAAGGCAACATAGAAGACGCCACAATACTCTAAAATTAAGAAAGAAAAAACACCACAACAAATCGGTTTCCTGTTGCCCTTAGCTTAGAGAAGACCAGGGCACAGGAGTCTCCGACCGAACCACCCGATGGCCTACATAAATAAAACCAGATCGCGTCGTTTTTTTACCTAACATCATCAGTGAGAGAAGATATACACTTCTATCTTGTTATAATAAATATTACACTAACCATACAAAAAGTGTCAAATGCAGACGCTCGCATTAGCAACCTGATCCGTAATTCATTTCAGGTAACTTGTGAGTTCAAGTAAATATCTGATTAATGTAGAAATCAGATATTTTAGTTGCTTGTTTTTCTAAAATTCTCATCTATTATTAAAGTAATTCTCATGTATTATTAAACTAAGGCGTGATATAGCTTTTGTATACTGGTATGTGAAATACAATCGACCAAATGAACACAGCACTAAGCGCATAATTTATTTAAAGGACAGCCATGAAGCGCAAGGCTAAGCATTTGCAACCCTACATTTAAACTCAAGAGAAGGCTGCAGTTGTTATTTCTGAGTTGGTTTCTGAGTCATTTCCTTTCTTTTGTAACATATCACAATTTTATTTACAGGGTTGTCTGTGGAAGGCAGTCTTACATAGCGGTCTGTAGAAGGCGATCTCACATAGCGGTCTGTAGTAGGTGGTCTTACATAACAGTCTGTAGAAGGCGATCTTACCTAGCGGTCTGTAGAACGCGATCTTACATAGCGGTCTGTAGAAGGCGGTCTGTAGAAGGCGATCTTACATAACGGTCTGTAGAAGGCTATCTTACATAGCGGTCTGTAGAAGGCGATCTTACATAACGGTCTGTAGAAGGCGATCTTACATAGCGGTCTGTAGAAGGCGATCTTACATAAAGGTCTGTAGAAGGCGATCTTACATAGCGGTCTGTAGAACGCGGTCTTATATAGCGGTCTGTAGAAGGCGATCTCACATAGCGGTCTGTAGAAGGCGGCCTGTAGAACGCGATCTTACATAACGGTCTGTAGAAGGCGATCTTACATAGCAGTCAGTAGAAGGTGGTCCGTAGCCTTTTTATCTCCTCGCACAACGGATGTCAATAGCGGATTAGAGCGATGTGTTGTACGTACGTACCTAAGTACGCGTTTTTCCCTTTGGCATTACTCTAGCTGCTGAACCCGTGGTCCGATTATCTTTCAAAAAGGTTGTCACCACTTAAGCGACTTAACGCCTGGACCAATTTTCATCAAAATTCCCACACATGCCTATTATAGCAATGTTTTGAACAGGTTCAAATTTCAGGACCTTGGGGCCATTGTACCTATTTCTAGAAAATAATTGTCATCACTTTAGCGATTTTGTCACTGGGCCGATTTTCAAGAAACAACAAGTTCGAATTTCAGGGTCGTGGGGTTAAAGTCATTATAAATCGTTTGGAGAAATTTATCCCAGGGTATAGAATGTACATAAGAAAATAGGCCATACTACGACGGGGTTCGTCTCACTTGTGATTTTGTTGTTGTTGTGTGTTTGTACTTTGCCAATGGATGAGAGAAAACTTCGTTAATCAGGTCAATGGTCCTGCTCTACCTTTACAAACTATCAGTACTGAAGTCTGCTCGTTTTATTGACTTCGAATTCAATACGTCACAGGAATTTCCCATGTCAGGTGCATATCAGTTTCACCCAAGAAGATAGTTTCCGGTCACGCCGTATATTCTGTAGATTAATGTTTAAATGACTGAGTATTTTCACATTTGTTGTTTAATTTTTCATTCTGTAACTACAATAATCCTGCTATTTGGTTCCTTCCTTATAACATATACAGATATCAGCCCGTACAGCTTTTATTTATGTTGGTTCTTTCTTCGTTTAACGAATTTGAGGGAAACAGTGACATGAGGCACTTTTTTGCGGGTCAGTCACACACAAAATGTTATCGGGACCGAAATCATAGGCAACGTGCTCAGCTGCAATACACTGCCTTACAGTCCTTGATTAATCCAGTGAAGTCAATAGGTGAACATCCTGATTTCATGATTTTCTTTCAATTGTGTAAGAAGGAGCTGGCACGATTGTGCCTCTATTTGATTGGGCCTTTTATAGCATACTGTCAACAGATTACGTATTTGTCACACCGAGGCAGAGTGTCCATTAGATAAAAACAAAGATTTGAACCTTCATATGCATCAACCCCAGATTTTGTAATCCTGCTCCTAACTCTACATGTCAAGTATAATCAATTTCTTTAGTCATTAATTAAACTTTTAGTTCACGTTATTCTGTTTCCTATATGCTTGTTTGCCTGGTTTGTTGTACTAAGCAATGTTAACGCAAATTATTGACGTTGTGAAAATTACGCGGTGGGCGATGTAAATGCCCATTTTAAAGACTTTTCAGGAAAGCAAGAGCCTTTTTCGTGAGAATTGTTTAGAATGACTTCTGGTAACAATGAGATGAATACAATGACCCCCGATCAAAATAAGTTGGTCAACTGATGCAAGAAACAACATATATTTTGGGCTAAATCTATCAAGAAAAGTGACGTTGCTGAAGCGCAATATCTATCAAATAGGGTGACGTAAACTTGATATGTTTTCTAGAAGATCCGGAAACTGGTTTGCATGCGAGTTACTTCACGCGAAACACAGTTAACTGGATTACCGTGCCAAGTTTGCTTCGAAACTCTACTTTCAAAGCAACAAACCTAGGTGCACTGGAAGCGTCTTCTTGTCGCTGAAGTCCAGTGTATGAAAGGGAATGGATTGTATTATTCTAAAGTGCCAGACATTTCTTTGCTATCGATTTACAAAACAAGTCTAGCCTAAAGTTCGAACTAGTGCTCATGTTACTATATTATTTTAAATAAAATTTCCACTGGCATAATTTTACAGACTTATTAACTTGCCGGAGGGGGGGGCTGTCTATTTTTCCTACCAAGGTTTTTATGTTTTATTAACAGCAGTGGACGAAATGTAAGGTGTGAGAGGTACACTGACCTCTGTGTGCACTTTGTTCAGCTTGCTCGTCAACCACAGCCTGACGCCAAAGTTTCATCCATAATAACATACGTTTACTCGTTCTTTGATATTCAACAGATAGACAGAAGGCCTAGAAGTGCTTCTTTATTTATAAAGAAGATAACGGATTTTGTTCCACTGATCCTGGGTCACTAGTCTCCAATTGGGCGTACTTCCTGGTCGTCTGCTTTCAAGGCAAATGTGTGCGGGCGAAGTGTAGATTATGTAGCTATTAAATGAGGCTTCTAGTGCAATACATAGCAGCTTACCCATTTATCACGTCGACATAGAATAAACCTATATGGATTAAACTGATTCCTACAAGGCGGAACAGAAAAGCTAATTTGTCTTCCACATAAGCCGAGCTGGCGGAAGCATGACTCCAGTGCACAGCCCCAATTCCCAGCTGACCATAATAGCTCGAATATCATCAATACGCTCTATGCATAGATTAATACATGATGTAGCCAATAAGTTACTCGAAAATAAAAATGAAATTACTGCGGACAGGAAATTTGGACATGAAACATGCTCATAATGTACTGCACATTTAATAAAACAGTTTCCACTATAAAGGGAGCAACTCTTTCGGTTTAGTAGTTTAAAAGCGATCAACAGGTAGCGGACAGGCAGCCTAATACTTCGCACATTATCGAATAAAATCAGTATGTTATCAAATCTCTTAATGATGCTGCGCAATTAAGTTAGACACGAAAGAAGAAAAGTGTAAATGTATTTCATTACTTTGAATCCATTGCAATTGATGCTATACTTCAATTACAGTTCCAACGATAATTGAACGTGTTAAACCTTCGTATGCATTAACCTAAGACTTGTTAATCCTTCGAATTATTTGAAATTATCATTTATTTAACAGCATGTTTATCCCGCGGATATTTCTAGTCAATATTTTGAAATGTAAATTTACTAACAAAAAACATGATTTTTTTCATTTTTTCAATAGTTTGAATTGTTAACATAGAGGCAATACGTGCGAGCTCCATACACTAATTAGATTAATTTATAAAGCACTTATGTATATGTTATATTTTAACCTACTGCTGGTTGCCATGTAGACGAGAGGCTGGAGGTTTGACGAGAACAATGTTATTGTACATGGTATGTCGACTCGAATCTTTTATTATCTGTAAATAATTACATCGATTGGTTGTTTGTTGGATTGGGTCTTATTGAAGGTTATTTCACTCGATTTTCCAGCTTATAGTGGGCGAAAGAAACCCCCTTCAAAGACACTAGCGCCCTTCAAATTACACATGATGCGAATGAGGTTACTATTCCGTTGTAGGCCGCTAGTAAAATCATGAAATGGTATAAGTGTCCCTTAAATGTACTAATTGGACTAATCTAACTTTATTTACCCAACACATCATCTACTTGCGTTAGAATCCTGACAACAATTATGTCGTTGCTGAAGCTCGATGTGTATATAATGATTAACAGATCTGGACGCGCTGGAGTCTGGTAGGAGACCCCTGGAACAGCCCTCCATACGGGTAACGCGTGGTGCTAGACAACTAAGTGGATTAACCCTCCCAGCTTCTGACAAGCCATCATTTCTAACAAGAGTCTTCTCGTTTGAAATAAAAATGAATACGTATTGAGAAACGTTGATAGTGGAATGATAAAATACCCTCTTATTTGTCAGGTCTAGGAGGAAATAATCACTTACCTATGACTTCTTGCGAACATAATTCATTAGTCTTGATTAAATTTGCCACAAATACAGTTAATCTTGGCCTTCGGAAAAGGTGTTTTTAACAACTTGTTGGACATTTCTTAACTCTGCAAGCCTGTAGTTCCACTGGTGATTTTTGTGTAATACACAAGTAGTGTATTTCTGAACACAGAAGCCTTCATCTTACTTACCGTTTCGGCACTACCTATATATTGTATCATCTTCATGGGTTTTCTTTTATGAGTATAATTAATTATCAAATCACACATACATAGCAAATCACAGATCATACTTTATCTTCATAAGTATGCTGAATTATACTCCTGAAGCTGATACGATAAAACGCATGAAGATGATAATATAAAACACATGAAGATGATACAATAAAACGCATGAAGATGATACAATAAAACGCATGAAGATGATACAATAAAACGCATGAAGATGATACAATAAAGCAGCGAGACGCTATGAAATGAAGCTTTGTGTGTTCGGTATTGCACTACATGTTTATTTCTCGCAGAAATTGGACAGTCATTGTAGAAAATTCCTGGGAATTTTTGTGTGATTTGACATAGATTTGTAACACATACATGGGTTTGTATAAAGCGTGTACTGTACAAATGATTCATATAAATAAATCTGTTCATGTTTTGGTCAGCCTCGTACGCTTAAAGCATAATAAGTTTGTGTCACAAAGGTGTTTCTCATTTTGACTTGAAGGGAGCTTTGTTTATTTTCTTTGCAAAATATTGGATGTAAATGGATGCATGGAGAGAATTGGAAGCTTTTCATTATAAGTATAAACTAATAAGGATGTAAGACGACAGAGAATGTAAATTATTTTCAAACAACTATATAAAATATACTTGCACCTAGTTTCGTAATATTGTCGAACTAGGCAATTAGAAGCTGCTACAATTTTGAAATTGTGTTTAATTGTTGTTAAACGTCTTAGTCAAGGCTCTTTCACTTATTGACGATTTTGTATTGTCTGTGTATAACGGGAAACCGGGAAAACCACCCCGTAATCTCCGCATTTCACTTATAAACCTTAGGCGGACAGGGCGATTTGAACCTATACTGGCTACGCTGAAGGCGATTCAGAACGCTTAACAAATTGAGCCACGGCAGAACCCTTCAAAGTTTGTGACAATATCTACTACAGGTATCTATTCAATGGCGATATAACTCTAAGTTGACGAGGTGTTGCGCATCAGCGTGGGCTTTGACACGTTATCAGTACCATTTAGCCTGTTTACTTGAAAAGCTTTAACGCACTAGGCTATTAATTTGCAAATATTTGCTGGTATGCCATTTTATATCCTTCTAAAAGACGTATTGTGTATCACTAAGTGGGTGCTTTTCCATTACAATAAGAAAGATACCGTACATCTTACAGTGATACTTTGTAGTTACCGTACAAGTGGCAATTAATTACACACTACCCGGTCTTGTTATGTTTGTTAATCAATTAGTTAACAGCATGTAGTTAGTCTCACATGGAATAATTTAACCAACTTCGAAAATAATCCGATAATGATATTTCAAGTTAACATGCTGATGGCAACCAGAATTAAACAGGACACCAGGTGGCGCCATATGTAGGTGAGCAAGCTTTAAACTCATAAAAAATCCATACCAACTTTGACCAGAATGCAGTAAACCACTTGCAACTTAACAGACGAAAGCCATGAACATGGATGGACGGACAAACCAATGGATTGATGAACAATACCATACTATAACATGTTCTGTAACATGACGGGTGTATCACCAAATCATCCGTCTTTACATAAGGTCGCCAGATTTGATTACAGCTTTGCTTGATAATGTAGCAATTTTTCAATTTCTGCCAGTGTAGCTGCTCTACAGTTTTGGACTATAATTACCACAATGGAAGTCTATCAGGTCAGCATTTGTACCTGGTTCACCCCGAACATCATCGAATGTTATCGAAGGTCTGTCAAATCACAATGGTAACATCTCAAAGTCCCGGATAAAGAAATCTATATGAAGACAACATCGGGTCGTCGACTTTAAGATACTACTTTGGGCGACCAACCGAACATCCATTCACAATTACAGCAATTGAAGCTATTCAGAACGGCCTGATATTTCATTCTAGTCATTCATTACCGACCAATCTACTCCCCGCCTCCCACTAAGATGTCACCTTCGGAACCATTTCAAATGAAAGCCTTTCATCGAAGTACTTGTCATCCACATGGATAAATTAACTTCATTTTATTCTCTGGCAAGTGCAAACTATTTCAGCGACAGGCTTGATAAGGATGAATAAGTGCAGAAAAGGCCAATATGGCACATTTACGACCAAACCAGACAATGGAAGGAATTATTCTAGTGTTGCTATTATGTTAACATGGATATTTTCAATGCCGAATACATTTCTTTCAGAAAAGATACCAAATGTACGGCTGTTTTTTAGTGTATTCTCAATTTTAATTCGCCACTGGGTGTAAGTCTATATTTATATCTGGTAATAAATTTATGCAGGACCATACGAAGCTTTCAAATACAGACGCGCCATACAACCACGGTAAACTATTCCTCCAACGTGTCAGTTGTTGCCCGATGTAAAGCCATCTCTGTAAGGACATTACCTAGTATATCTAAAATAAAAGAATTGAAAGGAAAACAAAACAACTTAAGTGGCTCCAGTGTCTGAAAAATACCTCCGGACAGCAACCAATAGATAGACTTGATAACATAACACATTATTACACATGTAAATCAGATTGTGCTAAGCAAACCGAACACAAATAGGAGAAAATATCAAGCAACTTACATGGGAGCAGTAATAAATGCATATCACACCTGCCATTTAACATCCGAGAACACAAGGACACAGGTAATAAAAACCCCTGTAGTTCGTTGCTCATTACATTTATGGATACAATAATATAGCCTTGCGAGAGAGGACTTTGTCAAATGTAAATGCGATTGCGCTGGTATAGGCACAGTTTGGCTTATTACGGCACGATTGGTACGATGCACTTGTTTCAATAATTCCCTTCATGTCAACGGCTTATCAATAATGCCGGTGCAATCCTCTTATTATTACGCAATCTTCCTAAACATAATCAATGGATGCAAAGGAACTTAAACATAACAGAGGGGATAATCATTCAGAAACTCTACGTTGAATACGAGATTTATATGCAATTGATACATATTAAATAGCTCAGCTATTACTAACTCTGAAGAGCTACTTAAAACATGGATGTATATAGTGATGGCGTGCATGCACACTAGCAGATACCAAAGGTTCAACCTTACCGTCGGATCCCGGACACACCTTCGGCTTCAGATTGACAAGTGGCTCAGCAAATCATATAGTTCTAACAGAAACGTAAGTGGGGTTATCTCTAAATAGACAATACACTCTGTAAGTCTCGTTCATTTCTGCTTTACTTCCGGGAACACTCTCGAAACTGTAGCGCTTTGTTTTGATAAAGGCTCTATCAGACTGTTTTTTTATTTTCTTTTTGTTCAGCTATAGCATCGGATGGGGACACTCTTAACCTTTTAACTTCCAGTGTGATGTTATATCTAAATGACAAAGTAGCATGTATCCGGAAGTGAAAGAAATCTCGTGAAATCTTTCTCATCACATGGCGTGGCTTACAGGCCCTATAACAACACTGAGACACATTATCTCACTTCTCCTGAATACCTGATGTGACAACCCGGTGTGAGTGGCTAGCAACTCTCTTCTTTGAAAAAACAGAATATTATTGTTTACTCAGTCTAGGCCTATTCTAAATTGTCCTATGAAATGTACTTTCCATATTTTGAAAGCAGAAATTCTTCAAGATTGTAGATGTTTGGTTTATGGCAAACTACAGATACACAATACTTTTACCAATAACAATTTAGTTTTAGACACTTCACAAATTAACCTTTTTTCTCTGCTCTTTTCCAAAGTTGACTCGATACACATAAAAACGAAGATATGTCATTTTTATATTTCTTTCTTAAAAGATGGCAAGGTCATTTGCCGTCGTTTGATTGGTACAACTCCCTTAAGAAAAATTATTTAAAAAATGGTGCTTTGTGAATGATGTAATTATTGAATGTATTGGTTACATCCATATGATTTCCATTCTGATGACTATCGGCTTTCTTCTTTTATGATTGTTTGAACATGACTGACGCTAAATTTTTACACAACGAAAATAAAAACGTGATATTTAGGAAACCGTACAGCAATCATGTCTTTATCAGACTGCGCAAAACACACATTGAACACAATACACACAGTCATTGTGTACAGTCATGGTATAGAAATACAATGCACTTACAATGATATTCACTTTTCTGTTGGCACAATGTACACACAAACAAGGGGGCACAGCCCGGCAGAATACCTGCAACTAGTTCATGCTGAATGGCATTTTATTTTGGCACTTTACGTATTCGGACATTGAAGTTTCTCATACCGACAAAAATACAACATTTTAATATTTGTATTGATATAAACCTTTTTTATACTGGAACATAGGGAAATATATGAATAGGCATATACAAACGTGGAAAATTGTACTTTTAATCGGTGATTTATTACCCAGAAATGTTAGCCTGAAAGCAAATTGGGAGTCAATTTGGATAGGCAGATGGAATAAGACCCCTATTACAACTTCCGTTTTGTTAGGGTCGAATATAGTTCTTAAAATAAAACGTGCATTTTCTT